>JAZHYW010011271.1:0-260037 GCA_037355805.1 Ixodes ricinus | reverse complement strand
CACTCAGAGGTGAAATATTTTTATAACATACTCAGTTGTGAATTACAGTTTTTGAATATTTTGTAAGTAACTATTATAACCTATTTTTTATTAACCTGATAATTGTTTTTTTTCGGTTTCAAAAAGCCGATCATGCTTTATAGACAAAAAAGTAAGATTTCTAAAAGATGACAGCGAACTTGTTTTATTATCAGCTTGAGATATTCGTATTTGTATTAGGGTTCAAATCAGTCAAATCCAAGACAACTAGGTTGTTGTCTAGTGCTCTTGCCTACGCCTGTTCCTCCTTCGTTCAAGGTACAGAGAATGACGACATCACGGATCCAACTGGGTTTCCCGGCGGATCTCCCACCTCGTCGAAATCACTACCCAGCCCAACTTCAATTACAACAACGGCTGCAGGGCCAACAGTAACAACAACTCTGCGTACAATACCAAGTACGACGCCAAGTATTATGCTTATGACGGCACCAAGTACCATGGAAATTACGGCAACTCAGGGTGAGTGTGGGAAAATAATTATGCTTTTAAGCTGCAGTGATTACCCATGCGACCTGCGATGCGCACCGCGCGAAGCGCTCAAAAATGCCGGCTCGGCAGTTGAGCGCCGACCTTACATACTGTTCCAGATGCATTGAGAATAAATATTCCACTTAGAAGGCAAGGCCCGCACAACGCCTAACATCATCCACGGTATAATTAATTCAGAGCCCCTAGCTTGCCTTAGCGTCGTCGCCAGTGCGTCTATCAGCGGCTCACAACGAGTGCGACGCTAGAGGATTAAAGCGTCGATCGCACGCGTCTGACGGTTTACAGGGTACTGTCGTCAAACTTCGGTGCGTTCAGCGTTTGGGGTCGGTCGGAAATCAACCAACGATGACGTCATGCTCAAGCTTTGTCTTCTAGGTGATGTTGGGCAAAACTCTTACTTTGACTTGCGAAGATCGAGAGTGAAATTGGTGTTACTTGACGTATTCACTCGCACACTATGTGTATTGTGCCTGCAACGCGTCGCCGATTGGTGTGTTTCCGCGAAATAAACACTGCTCGTTCGATTTCCCTTTGACGACGTCATACAAGAGTTGTGTGGCCGGCAGCAGTCCTAGTTGGTGTCCTAGCAAAACTATGTGTGAGATGCTAGTTTCCTTGCAGGTAGCGTTCTAGCTTTACATTTCGCGTAATTTTCAGGAACCTGGAGTTTGAATTCAGCGACAGTGCAACACTCGCGTTCGATTTCACAGAATGCCGTAACTAATGGCAGCTGCCATAAATATCGCCACATGGACGCATGACGCCGGTTTCGGGACGTCATGTCACCACTTCAGTGCAAGTTTTATCGTATTGGCGAGTTGGGCTAATGAAAAAAACAGTCGAAGAAGCATTACATGAACAATACTTTAAACAAAGTCCAAAATGAAAAGTGATCATTCAGGTTAACTGATACCTAGCATACTGACTTCCATGATTCGTCGTCTAAAATACAAGAGGGACAACACATTAAAATTATAACTACCGGCACAACGTTTTTTCTAACAACCTTTATTATCTTTAGACAAGCTGAACACGGTGTACAGAATTCTGGCTGAGTAGCTTGCACGCTAAAACCAACGAAAATTTTCAAAGCTCATAGGACGCCGTGGCTGCTTTTATGAATAACTACCTCGCATCATTGAAAGTGTAGGAAATTTCAGAACGATTAGGATTACATTATCTTCCGGGACGTAGTTGATCATGTAGATTTGCCTACGCATTTTGAATCAGTTACCTTGTGTGAAAGTTTTGAACCATGTGTAGCCTATCATAGAACAAAATTTCTACTTCCTTTGGAAATCTGAAATTCTGATGCCGTACAAAAGCCGTACTTTACCAATGTGAAAAACAACTTTAGAAAAGGCACATTCGACAACTCTAGACCTCTGTTGCAAGTTTAGTGTTGGTGAGGAGTTCTCAACAAATGTTGCCTGTTCGTAGACTTTGAACCGGCCAATTTTTTTGATTGGTACATTAAGCGTGCCCACCAGAAAACTGCGGCGCAGCGTCCAATCAGCAGCTGAGAAATCTCTGGATCTCACATTCAACGAAATTAATGACAGGGGCGGTTTGTTGATCGCTTCAGCTATCTCTTGTTGAGGACATAATAGCAGCAGGCGGTTTTTCATTTCTCCGCGTAGCTTTCGCGGGAGTCGTGATTATTACATGTTGTTTTATTTAAAGTTTCGCGGGTAGTTGTACGGATTGCCTGTTGCTTTCTTTAATGTTTCACGAGGAGTTGTAAGCGTTGCCAGTCGATCTCTTCATAGTACTATTGTCAACCCCAAGAGCGATCATTTTACCGTCTCAGACGCTTCGAGAGCGCGCGGTGAAATGACTAACAAAAATCATCGCAAAGAAAATTATTTTTGAAGGTAGAATGATCTTGTCATAGTTTTAAGGCGAAAGCCTTACTTCTCCCATAAAACAAAAAATCGGAGTAAATGGCCAAAATAACGCGACTGCGCGGCACGATCCGATCAATGGGTGACCATGCTTGTGACATTACCTTGGCAGCGTCCCTGCGGTTTTCCTGAAAGTCGTCCTATACCTGTACGACTACCTTACTTGTCACATAACGTGAAAAACAAGGAGTGTCCGCGTTGTTGTGCACGAAAGATGGTCATGAAATTATGTCATCAAGCGTCATCAGCGTGATATTATATTGCGTCGTCATACCTCATCAGCGTGATATTATCATGTGTCATCATACGTCATCAGCGTGTTGTCACCGCCCGAGCGCCATGTGTAATAGGTGTGCTTCGGACTTCATTTTTGTTCGGTGTATACATCGTGCGATAGACTGTGATGTGACTGCGTATACATCCACAGTCTCGACGTCAGCAGCAGCGTCGACATCTAGGACGGCTTCCGCAGAAAATCGGGGCCGCCCACGCAAATGCGGTACAACCTCCTTTGGTTTCCTCCTCTAAGCTCCGTTCTCGACGTCATCCTAGACGTCGTTCTTGAGATCGTCCTAGAGGTTGTCCAAAAGTCGTCCATAAAGGTCCTTCTTGACGTCTTTCTAGAGGTCTCCGAAGACGTCACCTCTACGCGCCGTTCTCGACACCGTCCTAGACGTCGACCTTAAGGTCCTAGAAGTGGTTTTAGATGTAGTCCTTGACGTCATCCTAGACGTCGCCCTTGAAAGACTTTCGCCTTCCTACACCTAAGCAGTCCTAAGTGTACTCGAGTAATTTTTGTACATCTCCCTTATCTAGAGCTCGCCCTCGCTCGGTGATGTGGGAGATTCCGAAAAAAAAGTAACGAAAGACGTTACACGTTACTTGAAAATAAATGTAAAGGGTTATCGACCTACGTCACCTTAAAAGAAAAAAGGACCACGTGTCCGCTACAGGTAGTGATTAATATCAGCCCACGTTCATTTTGCGTTACTTTATATATTTACTCGTTTCACTGTTTTTGGTGGTACAGGTATGCATGAGCGCCGTATTAAAAAAAAACAAAAAACCTTATGTTAAGTATTAGACTATCTTGTTAGGGGTTCACCTTAATACTTACATAAAAATACTCAAAAGAAAACACCAAAAACTGAAAAATACGCACGATTTGGAAACAAAACCTAAAGAAATTGAAGCTGTTTTATTAAGCCTTGGCAAAAGTAACGAGTACCGTAACTACGTTTCGCGTTACTTGAAATAAGTAACGTAAGTACGCTTCGCCATTACTGTTGTGAAAAAAGTAACATGTAAAATACTACGTTAGTGAAAAAAGTGACACGTTAGCAGTAGACATAGTTTTTGCGGACTCTAACCAAAGTTTTATTAAAAACACATAAACCCGACGTTTTGGGACCCACTCGGTTCCTTGGTCACGGGTGACTGTAGGTAGGGGCGCGGTGGGGAAGGTTGCCCAGGTGGTTTGCCTTGCCAAGGCTTACCCCAAAGGTCGCGAAGTCCAGACACGTACGCGCTCGGGATGAGTGCCCTTGGAACGGCGGGGGAGGGGCGCGGTGTGGAAGGTTGCCCGGGCGTTTAGTCTTGCTAAGGCTTACCCCAGATGGGGCGAAGTCCAGACACGTACGCGCTCGGGAGAGTGCCCTTGGACCGGTTAACTTTCTTACTCGTTGTTTCGATCAACCAGGACTCTAGATGAAGGTGTTTCATCCAATGTCTCTCGGTGGCCACGATCTGGATCTCGTCGAGGGAGAAAGAGTGCCCCGTTTTTGCTCGTGCCCTGCCAGGGCGCTGGCCTCAGTGTCTTTCTTTCTAACGTCGTATTTGTGTCGTCGAATACGATCCCGGAAGTTTTTCTTTTCTCCCACATAAGCGACCGGGCAATCCGCGCAAGGGACGCGGTACAAGATACCTTGAGCCCTTTCCCTTCCTGGTCTGTGTTTGGGGAGAGGAAGCCGCCGACGGATGGTAGACACGGGCTTGTGGGAGGCTGCAATGCCGTGTTTCCGAAGGACGCGTCCGACGGTCTGACTAACATTCTTCACATAAGGTAGACATGATCCGATTAGACGGTCTCGAGGCCGGAGTTACCGGGTGCGGCGTAGGCGTTGGTATATGTCGTCAATGAACGGCTTTGGGTAACCGTTGTTAACTAGATCAGCTTTGATCTTCTTAACTTATTCTCGTAGGGCATCCTCTGTAGAACACACGGACAGCGCCCGTCGGAAAAGGGCGCTGACCACTGAGGCCTTGTGCGATTGTGGGAAGATACGACTCGAAGTCCAGGTATCTACCGGTGTGCGTAGGTTTTCGGTATACCGCGAAGTTGAGCGCGTCAGAAGCTCTTTTGACGCTCACATCCAGAAACAGGAGCACGACGTCCGTCTCTTGCTCCACCGTGAACAGAATCGACGGTTCAACCGGAGTTCAAACACTGGCACAGGCGCTCAACCTACACTGGCTTCGACGATGCAGAAACGATCATCCACATACCGGAGGAAGGTACTTGGGCTTTGGATTAAAGCAAGAAAGAGCTTTTTGTTCGATGTACTCCTGTCGTGAGTTTGGCCATGGTAACGGAGATCGCAGCTCCCATGGCAGTTCCGCTTGTTTGCTTGTAGAAGCGTCCATCGAACGAGAAGTATGTGCTCGAGAGACACAGCTCCAGAAGGCGGCAGATTTCGTCCACGGATCAGACAGGCTCGTTCTGCTAAGCCGGAATCGGCCGAAAGGGCCGTCCTGGCCACAGAAAGTTCTAGGGGCACCGGCACACTCGTGAAGAGTGACACGAACGTCAAAGGACACCAGAGATTCGTCGGCGTTCACCTTTGGTCCTTTGACGAGATCGATGAAGTTGAACCATCGATTCAGTTCACGGTGGAAACACGGCATTGCCGTCTTCCACAAGCCCGTGTTTACCATCCGTCGGCGGCTTCCTCTCCCCAAAGACAGACCAGGAAGGGAAAGGGCTCAAGGTCTCGTGTACCGCGTCCCTTGCGCGGATTGCCCGGTCGCTTATGTGGGGGAAACAAAAAACTTCCCGGATCGTAATCGACGACACAAATACGACGTGAGAAACAAAGACACTGAGGCCAGCGCCCTGGCAGGGCACGAGCAAAAAACTGGGCACTCTTTCTCCCTCGACGAGACCCAGATCGTGGCCACCGAGATACATTTTAGAAAACGCCTTCATCTAGAGTCGCTGGTTTATCCAAGCAACGAGTAAGAACGTGAACCGGTCCAAGGGCACTCTACCGAGCGCGTACGTGTCTGGCCTTCGCCCCCTCTGGGGTAAGCCTTGGCAACACCAAACGCCCGAGCAACCTTCCACACCGCGCCCCCTCCCCCGCCGTTCCAAGGGCACTCTCCCGAGCGCGTACATGTCTGGACTTCGCGCCCTCTGGGGTAAGCCTTGGCAAGGCCAACCACCTGGGCAACCTTCCCCACCGCTCCCCTACCTACAGTCACCCGTACATAGGACCAAGCGGGTCCCGAAACGTGGGTTTAGGCGTTTTTAATAAAACTTTGGTTAGAGTCCGCAAAAACTATGTCAGACTTCTCCCCAACCAGACAGAGCATCTGTCGAAATTGTTTTCGTTTAAACGTTAGCAGTAACGCAGTTAATTGCAATGACTTACAGCCAACAGTGCCCCCGCTTCTCATTTTAGTGAAGTAGTTGGCGACTGTATATAAAAAATGCTAAGTGCAGTTGTAAATTTCATATCTGTAAAAATTATTTCTGCCATTAATAAAATGTGCTTTTACGACGATCTGCAAAAGCTCTACTGATTTTGGGAAATAAAAACTAGAGACTGGAATTGTCAATGAAAAAGCATCAACGGTCTCCTAGCATGTTTTTTGTATTTTTTTGTGCTCTCACTATGGCGTGATGCCAAAAGTTCGTTGTAACGGCGGCTACGTTCAGTTGAGGCCAGAATATAAGTCCAAACGATTGTTTTACTAAGATATTTCTTCCCATTATCCTTGTCAACTGACTGGTCGGTACAGATCAGGAGGTATGAGACTGGCACCTGCATACTGTTCAAGGATTGCAGCAAGCGCGCATAATTATGTGATTCTACTTAGGAAAATCTTCTATCGCACAGTACTTTTGCATGTTGTAGAGCCAGGGCGGAACTTCACGCAGCAACACGTCGTTTCCTTTCTTTCATTTGTAAAATCATTTTCCGCCCGGCTAAAACTTCTAGAAAAAGAGTAAATTAAAGAGGTGACAAGTCGCTTGCACGCAAAAGTTTTCTTATGAAATATTTGGCGATTGGTCTATTATCAAGTGCGCCTGCCCATGAGCAATGAGATGGAAAGAAAAAAAGTTATTTGACAGTTCGTCCAGCTGCGCCTTGAAGCTGAGCACTTTGCGAAGCGGTACTGCATATCGTCGACAAATTTTCCACCAAATAACGCAACTTATTCACCTTCAGTTATGTTGGGACACCACCAGGATATACACCTCACAGATTTATCATTTTAAGATAGATACGTACAATGTGCGAAATGTTTTCGCAGTATCACTTTTTGTTTAGTTGAGGTATCCTATCCCGTTTCATCTTGCAAGTGCCCTGTCTCTACTCCTTAATTCAACTAAAATGTATCAAGTGATAAGTGTGCTCCTGTTAGTGTAAGGTGGTATAAAGCAAATCCCCGGGCCCCAAACGGTCAATCGCCATTTGTGCGCTACACTCAAATGTCAAGCTTCTTCACTAAGTTAGAGGAGGGCCAAGGTAAGTTGCTCAAAGCTGTACACGCAGTAAAAGAAAAACAACAAGAAAACGAAGATGCATTGACTGCATCAATCCCGAACTATGGAAAATCGAGCAGAAGTTGCCGGCAGTAGAAGAAATAAAAAGCATGACATTGAAGGTCTGTGTTGTGTATCAAGGTTTGATTGAGACACGTATCCATTATGAAGAAGACTTTAGTGCACTCAGAATACAACTATTTACATGTTGGTGAATCTGGTATCGGCATACTTCAGCTAGGGCTCGCGCGTCAGTGCGAGCACTCTCTAGTTCGTCGTCATTGTCGTCAACGTCGTCGTCGCTGGTTCGTGATTGGAAACAAAACCCCCACGTACTAATTTCATAATTGTCAAAAATACACCGGCTTACGACATCTTGTAGATCGGCGTTCTAAGCTTGGAGCTGCACAGCCACCAGGAAAAGAGACCGTCACGTTTGGAACCGATTGATGAGCTCCACAGCGTCGCGTTGCTCCTGTTCAAGAAAGAACGCTGTATCCAGCCCCGATTCCTCGGTACCACTTGCTTTGTTCGGCCAGCATAAAGTTGATTAAGATGCCACTTACAAACTACTTTCGACACCTCGACTTTATCATTCACTTTCCCAAGGCACTTGAGCATTGTCCCAGGTATCCAACTTATCTTTGGGGTGCAGTCGTCACGCAGTAAGACGCTGTCTCCTTTGAACTTTATTTTTGGCCTTAGATTTGGAAACAGAACTTCTGTCAACATTTTTCCCCGGTATGAAGGAGATTCAATCTTGCGATCAGTCGCCGCTTGAACAATAGTTTACTTGGTGCGAAACCGGTGGATGTAAGGGAATGCAACTATAAGCCATACGAATTCGGGACAGCTTTTGCCTGTAACGTTCATTCTGTTTGTTTACGCAGTCCTTGCTTGTGCACATGCATGTCTCGTTCTGCGGTACCTTTTGTAGCAGGATCAAATCAAGCTAGAAAACTTGGGCTCGATTTCATTATTCCTTTATAAATTGTTCGAAAACGTCTGAATGAAAGCTGGCTCATTATCCGGGACAACACTTCTATGCAGTCCATGTTGTGAAAACAATTTCCGCAATTTCGATTGCTTAATCCGCAGTGGTGCTTCTCATTATTCCCACCTCCAGTCACTTCGAGAAGGCGGCAGTGACTTGTAGAAACTTCACTCCCAAGAACGGATTCGCATAGTTTGTATGAAGTCTTTCACAGTGCTATCCGAGGCTCGGCTATATCGAGAATTTTGTGGTGGTTGATTCCGAAATCAATCGCATAGCGAACACTCTTTGACTTTCCTCCCAATGCCATTTTCAATGTTTGGCCAAACGTGCATGTAGTCATGTCAAGCTCTTCATTCGCACCATGCCTTCGTGTCCTGCGTAAAGCTCGTTGACCACTCGATCTCTCTGCATCCTCCAGGAATCACTAGTCTGCAGCCCCACAATAGGAATCCTGCCTCTGCCGTAAGTTGCAGCTTCCGCTTGGAATTTACTTCTAGATTAGCGCATGCCTTCTCAGGTCATCCGGTTAAGGTGAATTGCAATACCTTGCAACAAACTGAGTCTTTCACTCCTGTCCCTTGCGGAGTCTTCGTTCACTGGACCCACTTTCAGCTGTCTTAGGTAGAAGCTAGTGGCATATTCAACAATTGTTTATTCACCATGGTGCATCTACAGGAAGGCGAGATTCAGTATCAGCCGTGAGGTTTTACTCTGACTGCTTGCAGACATGTCATATTGATACGCTAAAATAACCATGACCCAAAGTTGCAATCTTCCGGCTTCTATGGTTCAGACGCCCTTCTTTGGATCCGAGGAATCGTGATAACAGCTTGTTGTTGGTCACCAGAATGAACTTACGTCAATATATAGAGTCATCGATCATATTCACTCCAAAAGCTATGGCCCGAATTTCCTTCTCTAGTTAGGCATAAATCTCTTCAACTCGAGAAAGTGTCTTTGCGGCTTAGGCGATCGGACGCTTTGTCATGTTAGGAACTGGTGTGCTAGTAGGTCTCCAACTCCAACAGGCGAAGAGTCGGAAGACAAAATCAAAGGTGGCTCAGGATCGTAGTGCGCCAACACTGGAGCTCTGATCAATATTCCTTTAAAGTTTTGGAAACCTCTGATCGCTTGCTGGGAACCAGTTCCAGAAAACATCTTGAGGGTGAAAAAGGCGTCAGAGGCTTCAGTATCGTAAGTAACTCAGGCGGACTGGACCGACATTCTAATACCGGTACTTCTAAACGTGAAGCAGCATGTTACTGAATCATAAGATCTTTCTCAGATTGTGTCTGAACGAAAATGAGCCAATGCTATTCTTGATCTGTCTTGTAAGCGATCCTACTTGTATCGTTTCTGGTAACACACTGGAACCACTTACCCTGGAAGCAAACATATATTGGGCCAATATTTGGGTAAAATTAGATAACCTCGGGCCCAGATGAGTTGGCTTCCCCATATGCACCGAATATTGATAAACGTCAGTAAATCTTTGCTATAATCGGCCAAAATACCCATTATGTGCCCATAATTCGTAAATATTCGGATCATCTTCGTATAGCTATTTACCAATATTATCCAGTGTCCTGTGCGATATTGGAAGATATTGGTAAAATATTTGTATTCAGTATTACCAATATTAGCAATATTACTAATAATATTACAAAAATAATTGAGTATGTGCTCAATATTGATAAATATTGGGATATCACTTAGTATAGCTGTAGGATAGTACCGATTATGTGCGAAAAAGTGGTGTATATTGTTGCGCTCTTCGTATAAATGAACCACTATTACAAATCTTACCCAGTATGTGCCAAATAGTGGTTAATATCTGCACAATTTCGGTATAGCTAGAAACGAGTATAGCTAAACGTTTATGATACTCAGAGGTTTCAGGTATGCAACATAATTTCCAAGCATTTTGACGAGCATTTCGAAGCACAAATCTTATATTGCCAAAAGTTAGAACATACGGCGCAACCATTTTCAGAAATACCACAGTCTCTTTCTGGTGCAAGCAGTACATACATTTTTGTAGGGTTTACAAGTTTCGAATAAAAAGCCGGTAAAGCTACAGCAATCAGATTTGCGTCTGTCTATTATTTGGAAATGGGGACATTATCTAGACGATTTAAACACGTAAAACATTGACGCCGCAATACCGACCTTCTCTGTCTTCCCGACATTCCGAGCCACTAAAGCCGGCGTTGACGAGTCTTCACGAGGACCTTCTGAGAAGGACACAACATCATCTTAGTGGCGTTTACCAGTTCTCCTGTGGCAATGATGAAGCCGAAGCGAAGGGAATAAGTTGAAACAAAAGCTGAAGATCGGTTACGGCGGCGCCCGTTCACAGCTGCCTGAAATGCGTATATAGGAGGCAAGTTCTCACAATAAATTCAAAAAGTTAAATCAAATTCGTTCACTAACACTTTATATATTAAAAATAACTTTGTGGCTCTCATATGAAACTCACCAAGAGTCGTTTCTAATCACTGGTCAGTATATTTTAAAAACACTTCCTGCGTGTGCTGGACATGGCCATTCGCAGTCTAAAATTTCTGAAAAGGTGCAAGGCTTCTTAATAGAAAATGTTGCGTTACGTTGCAAAGGTCTGCATCATTATCACTCAGAATCTCTCTTTGCTAAGAACAAACTAATTCGCATCTAAGAGGCGCATAAATGTATCTCTACTATTTATTCGTTTCTTGGTCTCAAAACATACATATATAACTTTTATTCGAATTCCCAATTCACCTAATACATAGGATTACCCATTGTAGTCCTCCAGAAAAATGGCTGGTTTCTATAACCACACATATTATTTTTTTACAATCCCTTTTTTAGACATTTCCCAAAGCTCTATATCAATAAATTGTTGTTGAAAGAGTTTTAATATTTATTTTAAGATGTGGTTTACTTTCTCATTTCTTAATGTCTTTTGAATGTGATTAATTCCTGTTAATATAATGTTGTTTAATCTCGATGTTCAATTTTACAGCGCAGCTCTTAGGCGCCCGTTTTCGGCTTGAGTGGCGTCGAAGTGTTGAGGTCGGCGTAACCGTAATGTCGTGACTCCCCCAGAGTCACGCATGACTCCTGTGTCACGTGACCACCCAGGTCACGTGACCACCAAGGTCACGTGACTACCCAGGTCACGTGGCCAACCACGTCACGTGACCCCCGAGGTCATGTGACCCCCGAAGTATGTGACCCCCAGGTCACGTGACCCCCGAGGTCACGTGACCCCCAGGCCACTTGACCTTCCCCGAAGTCACGTGACCCCCCCCCGGGTGCCTTCCCCTCCTCCTCAAGAGCTGCGCTCTAATTCGACGTTACAAGGAGTTGTAAACGGCTTTCATTTTTGAAACAGAAATAATAAAAAAAAACGTCTGGGCGCGTTTTTTTACCCTGTGTTTTCGCGCGGAAAAATGTGGCTAGGTGTAACCTTGGTTCAACTAACGAGATTGTAGGCGGTGCCATTTTTTAAAGTTCAGGCGCATGGTGCGCGATTTCTTTCCCCTTTTAAAGCGACGAACTCGCGCTTGCTGGGCAATGGGGATTGTACGCTGGGCTTTTTTATTTGAAAAGTTTGTATTTTGCCTCATATCCTCTTGACCACGTAAATATTAGCAGTAAGATCAAATTGCACGCTCGCGCCAGCACTGTAAGGATGATTGCGATCAATGTAGGGAACAAGCTAGATCATTAGGTGGTGAATGTTTGTATCAAGATCTCTTCATATGAACTGCTTCTTTAAATGTCTTTACACGTCATTATAAAATACAAAATGTGTTGGTATTTTTTTATATTTGTTTTCTCGGTACATTGAAAACGAATATTTGTTTTATAAAATGAGAAGGAATTCAAAGCGATAGCATCTAATTATGTTAGTTTGCAGCTGAAAAAAAAATGTCGCTTTTGTACAAGGGTTGGATTAAGTCAATTCGTGGACAACTTCGGTGGCTGCCTATTGCTTTTGCTTATGCCCGCTACTCCTTTGATCAAGGCACAAATGATTTTAATACCACGTATTCCACTGCGTCCCTGAATGGATCGGCCGAGTCGTCAAATGCACCTTCCAACAAAACTGCCACCACAACGACTGCTATGCCAACCTTGAACACAAAAACGACAGATACAAATGCAAGTACGACGCCAAGTTCAACAAAAGCACCACCTGAGGGTAAGCACTGCAAAAATAATGCCCATTTTAAAGGCAGCGATTAGCCGGTAAATGCACGATGCGTGCCATGCCAGGAATTCCACAAAACGCCAGCCAGGCTAATGAGCGCCACCAGAAGTTAAGATCATTGCCGCGCAGTGAGGCCTGCAATATTGGCGATCATGCATACTGCTCCAGGGTGTTTTCAGAAAGTTCGGCGGACCATGTATGGTGACCATTTCTAATTTTTACGAAAATATAATCTTTTGTAGGCTCATTGCCCATTAGAACAAAACCGAAACCTGTTTTGCGAAAAAGTAAAAATGCTAGTCGTTGCGGAGTTTAAATTAGAAAAAGCGAACTCTCAGTGCGAAGCGCTCTCCCCGAATTGCGCGAAGGTGGCATTTTGGGCGCCTTTCCCCAAAAAACCGTAATGGCTACGGGTCGAATATTCACTCACAAACTATGTATAATAATGATTGAGTCAAAATATTTATCATTATGCATAGACGATGTTAATTTCAGAGAAAAATTGCAAACATAGCGCATTTTGAACAAAAAGACAAATACTTAGAATTCTTTTTTTTCCCCTTCGAATCAATAAAAACCAGAGCGTTTAAATTTCGCCAGCGTGTTTTCCTGTATGTTTTTAATATCGGCGCTAAATATTTTTTGTCGTGAGTAGCGGGAAATATTTATCAAAAATGCTAAAATTGGGCCATTTAAAAAAAATAGGGGTTATTTTGAAACGAATAAAACAAGGCCATGTGCATTTTTTTTTCAACTCTCTCAGATTAAGCCATATGGTCGTGTACTAATTGAATCTCCCAAAATATGCTGCATTGTTTGTATATTTTAATTTATAAAGACTTGATTTACTATTGATTATTGATTTACTTTACACTATCGCGTAGAATCACGTATACAAAAACGCTGAGTGAGTGAAGAAAACGTATTTCAGCATATTCGTTTTTTGAAAATCACATCCAAATACGTCTGCAGGTTGTTTTTGTTTGATTAAGTGCATGCACAAAGTAGGACATTATAAAATAAGAACCAAAATCTGTATACCGGATTTAGTCCAGCTCCAAGGAATTTACTTTTTTCATTTTTCCTTGATCACATCTGTTTAAAACAATGGTAACCATACATGTTACTGAAAAGGTTTTGTAACCTTCGCTGGTATGAAAAGGTTGAAAAATATAATTTCTTTATTACTTGGCCCACGTGTTTGTTTCAAACAAAACAAGTTGCTAACAAGACACCAGTGTTTTATTTACAAATATATAGTCTTAATAAAGTATATATTTGTCAGGAAAACGAGCTTGAAACTTGATCGAAAGAATATTCGCAGAGGACAATGTCAGACACAAAAAATTAATAGTCGGCGTGGAAGTTCAACTACACTATACGAGAAGATCGGGATCATGGATGCACCATGCAAAACTATGCGCTGGTTAACGGCGTGAAACAGTCTGTCGCAACCGTAGCATCAAGCTTTGTTCCAGTCGGCAGAAGTCCGGTTCAGTGGGTCCTGAGGCGCAGTAAAACTTACAAAAAGAATACCACGTCATTCTCCCCTGACCCACGACCACGGCTCTCATCTCATATGGAAAGAAATTACAGAGAGCGGCCACGAAGGCTGGCTCGGCCTGAAACCACTCCCATTCACCTCTCATTGTTTTCCACAATTTGTGTGCAGTGGCGCGGTGGAGGGGACGCCGATGACATGGCTACTTTGATGCGCCTCCAAATGTTTTCGATGATATTCAGATCCAGCTTTTTTGGAGGCCAAGGCAGCTTCGTCTGGGCAGCACTCCTCGAGGAGATACAAGCGTGACAGCGCATTTTCCACTTCGGCGCTTTCTTGAAATGCACTGAAATGCATGTTAGCTGAAAAACGTGAACATTGGGATTACACGACACACGCACCGCAATGGTGGTTCCGTCGGCGAGTATTTTCGCTAGCAGACGGCCGGAAGACTGCAGCGGCGCAGTGGGGGCAAATGAAAATTTATCTCGGCCTCAGGGTGCACCAAATGTTTACAGAGCGATGCGACAGGCGGCGCAGGTAGTACCGTGAACAGGCCGGAGCGCTGTTTCAGCTCATATTGTCCGCGATAGTACACTAACTGAAACATCAGTGGCTCCACCTTCTCTGCATAATAAAACGATTTGAATTTGAATTAAAAAAGAAACATAAAATAACAGAAGGAAATCTCTAGCGAGATCGTTTTGTTCCTTGCGGTCATTTCGCGCGGGCAAGCGCGACTATAGTAACGTTAGTGGAACTATCAAGATTCTGGACGGTGCATTTTTCAGCGTGCGTGCAAATAATGCACTAGTTGTTTGCCTTTCAAAGCGTCGAGCTCGCGTCTGGTTGACACTGGAGATCGCACGCTGGGCATTGAATTCATAATGATCAGAATGGTGTATATCCTCTTTCCACGGTACTACATAAATGTTAATCGAAAGATCAATTTACACGCTCGCGCCAGCTGCAATAGGATAGTTGTATTCTACATACACACAAAAAACAAAACGAACGCTACAACATTTAAGTCTGAAGTTTGTTAGATTTTATCGTAAATTCATAAGACTTGCATGGTTTAAATGTCTCTACAGGTCACTACTATTTTCCTGTACTTGTGTGTACACGTAAAAATGGGTTCGTCGCTGTGTTAAATGCGCTGTTTTTCATAAACTTTAGGAAAACAAATTCCAAGAGGTAGCAGCGAAATATGTGTTATAAGCTTAATATATTCACATTCGGTAGCATGTTTGGTGTAAGTTCATGTGTAGATATATTCGACTGTTGTCTACGCTTGGCCTGCGCCTGTTCCTTCTATACCAAGCGCAGATGATTTTGTAACCACACAGTCGACTGAGCCTTTTGGTGGGTCTTCCGGGTCGTCGAACGCATCATTCAGCCAAGCTACCACAAATACCATGACTGCCGGGACAAAAGTGAAGGTACCAACAGCAAGTGCAACACCAACTATATTACCAACCCCGATACAAAATACGACAAGTACAACGTCAAGTACGACAAGCATAGCACCTCAAGGTGAGTACCAGAACATAATGCCTTTTCTCAGCAGAAGCAATCAGCTATGCGACGTGGGATACGTGCAAGGCTCGGGCTTCGTATATGCCAACGAGGCCAGCTAACGCCGCGAGAAGTTTATGAACATTCACGATTTGCGAGACCTGCAGTACAACAGACCTTGCATTCCAGCTTCACTTCAGTTTAAATGAGAATATATGCCACCTGAAAGACGAGATCCCGCATCCTCCCCCCCCCCCGCCCGTCACCAAGCTTTATCACACGCAGATTCATCGCAGAGCCTCGAAGCTCCAGTCAGCGTTGCCGGCAGCTCGTCATTCAGCGTCTCATTACTAGCGAGGCACTAATACACTGAGATGCCAGCGACACGCGTTTGCCGCTTTCCGGCGTGGTCTCGTCGAAGCATTCTACCTGCTAAGTGTTTGGAGTCGGTCCGGAACAGTGCTTGCATTACCAGTGCGTGGCCAGCAGGTCGCCAGCTTCCGGAGCCCGCGCTTGTAGCATCGCCTGCGCCTTGACCCAAGCTGAAACGAAGTATAGGGCTTCAAATGGCGCTGGTGTGCTGCGGCAAACTGAAGCAGACAGGAATTAATCGAAAACGGATTCGTTTAATGCTTTTCAATTGGAAAAAGTCAGTGCATTTTCCCACTACGCTGGTATTATAATAGCAAATATCCCGAATAATTTGTTCGAACTTAATAGCATAGAACATTTCTCAATCGGGCAGACGAAATAAACAGTCAGTTGTGGCGTTTTTTCTTCAAAGTAATTGCATTAAAAACAGTTGTAAAAGGTATTCGTACATGTATTTATGTGCAGTTTCGTATACTGTTAGCGCGAAACACGATGACGGCGCTTTTCAGCATGGGGATATTCGCGCCCAAACGAACAAAGCGACGTCTGAAAAACCAATTAAGTAGAGACGACAAGGACTACCCAGTAGCACTGGATCAGTAACTCTCTGCGCATGTACAATCAATCAGTACGACCTATATAACAAAAGTTCTTCAGTGTTATTTTTTCGCGAAGAGACAAAATACTCGGGAGCTTTTTCACAGAATGCACAGGAGCACCGCAAATGTAGACTGGCTGTCTTTTCCAATTTGCCTCCTAGAAGTCGCATAAACGCCATCGCCAGTTGAGCTATCTAGCGTACATTGTAATATTTTTATGGGTTGGGCATCTAGCAGTAATGACATTAAGCAGTCTTTGGCTTGTAGTTGGTATTCATAAATACCTGCCTTGTAAACGTTACTCCAAAAAGTAATCGATTATAGTTACATTTATTATTGGTTAATATATTAACTTAGGTGATTGAATTAAGCTGCATATGAAAAGCAGGTAAATTTTACTTTAAAAGGAAACCCATAATTATCCACTAATTCAAATTTTCGATACAACTTATTTTTCAGCCAGTTTAAAGTGAAAGCCATTTACAACTCCCTGTAACGCCGAATTAGAGAGCAGCTCTTGAGGAGGAGGAGGAGGGTGTGGGGGGCCAAGTGACCTCGGGGAAGGGGGAAGGAGGTCGCATGGCCTCAGGGGGGTCACTTGACGTCACTGATGACGTCATCAATGATGATGACGATGACGATGCGGATGTCGATGACGTCATCAGTGACGTCACTGATGACGTCATCAGTGATGATGACGATGACGATGTGGATGCCGATGACGTCATGAGTGACGTCACTGATGACGTCATCGGCATCCGCATCGTCATCATCATCACGTGACCTCGGGGGGTCACGTGACCAGGGGGTCACGTGACCTGGGGGATCACGTGACCTGGGGACCCACGTGACCTTGGGGTCACGTGACCTCGGGGGGTGACGTGACCTGGGGGCCACGTGACCTGGGGGGTTACGGCGACCTGGGGGTCACGTGACTCAGGGGAAGGTCACGTGACCTCCGGGTCTTGGGGGTCACGTGACCTCCGGCGGTTACGCCGATGGTGACGGCGACGCCGACGCCGACGCCGCTCCAAGCCCGGAAACGGCGCGCTAAAAGCTGCGCTCTAAATCGAGGTTTTTGTACTGTCCCCTAGTGGATTAGATTCAACCAGGACAAGCTGCCTAATTTGTGAAATCTACAAATTTCCATTGACCGTCCTCCTGTCAGATACATGTTGCTGGCTTGCTTTTGAAGCTGGTGGGAATTTCTCGCCATCACAAAAGTGTTCATCCAGGTGATCGAGTAGTGGAAGTACATGTCATTCCTTTGCGATGCCGGAACAATTAGGCGATATCCTATTGGTGTGTTGTCTGAGTTGCAGAACTTATTGTGGGATGCGTACCCATAGAATATACTTGATTCTTCTGAACTTGATGAATGACCACCAAAGCATATATTTCTTTATAGTGTAAAATATGCGTTTCTCTGAGTATTTTATGAAAGTAACCATGGCCTATCAGCTTTTTTTCAGGGTTATTAGCTGCTATTGCATTTGAAATTTTAGAGCGTCATCTAAGTTCAAGGTATCTACGAATACTCTCCGACAATAATATTTTATCCAAAACGTGAACGTAGCAGGTTCGCTTCTCGGATGCTAAAGTTGACAAGAACGCGGAGTGACATCCTCTAATACTCTGTGACCAACTCTACCGCATTCGCCGTGTTGACATGCCGTCTAAGATCCATAGCGTTATCGTCGCTTCAACGCGGTAGCTCGAAAACACTTCATTTTTGTAGATGCCCTACGAATACACGTCAAACGTTACCCTTGCTTCGGGGATCCTGACTTGGCTGCGACGAATGTTCCAGGTGTCACTACAAATTGTTTCTACACTTGCATAAGTTCAACAGTTCCCTTGTTAATTCGATCTCCTTCTTCATTAGACGTCTTCGTTCCACCGCTGCATAGATCGTCGTTGTCTTCATGGATCTGCTGCAGATCCCTTCTGACGTTACCTTTAGATGTAAAAAAACGCACTGCCAACTTACTTTACCTCAAAATATTATTACCGCTTTACCATTAATCATAAAAGGTTTTGTCTTTATTTTGGAACGAAGACGGATTATTTTCCAGTTGAGAATTCAGGTTTCGAGTTTCGGCAGCATCTATCCACCCGGCTTTGCCGACCCAGTGCAACAGCATTTTTGACAGAGGGACAAATGCCGAGGGCATAGGTTTTATTTTATTTTGAAGTGATAGTGCGGGTGTGGGAGAGAAGAGGCCAATAGTTTAAGGTATGTGGAATGAATTGCAAAAATTCAGCGATTTTGCGCTTAGAAAGCTGTGTTGTAATGGTCACGTCACAAGAATTCGTTCCTCTCTGCCAGGTTGTGCCCGGTACTTAAAAAATGCAATGGATTACAATTCCAAATTACCGAGCCTCCAATGCAATGAATTACCACTACAAATCACTTTGGCTGAAAACTAACGCATTACTTTTACTACGTTGCGATTGCAAATACTTTCACGTTACTTTTTCATGCACTTATCAGAAGAGCAAAAAAACAATTTTGATTTTTAGTGTTCTGCAACACATCATTTCATTTCCTGTACACCCGTATTATGATAGTGCTTGTAAAAAATAAATGTTGCATTTAAGTCAAAGAGTAGTAGGTGCACTCCGTTCACCCGTAAGCTGACAAGGCACCAAAAGCATCCAACCATCCTGCTCCGCTTGGCGCGGCCTCCGGAAATGATCCCTGGGTAATTGCCCGAACTGGCCAGGGTGCGCATGCTCTGTAGCGCGCCACCTCCGCTACGAGATTCCAAAGCTAAAGAAGTGATCTACGAAAGCTCCCCTTTTGGCTCTTGTGTTTCGGCTGTTCTTAACGAGGAAAAGAGCACTTGGCTCTAACGTCACAACTCGCAGCAATGCGGAAATGCCAGTGTCTCAGCTCACCTTAGGCCTCGGATTCGCCGTAGATTGGTGTTTTGTTGTTCTTGCCGGATGACAACGTGTGTTTTTTTGCAAGCAAATTATGAATGGTTTCCGTTTTTTTTTTAAGGGGCACTGTCATATTTAGCCATCTAACTTTTTTGTTGGTTTCCACGTCTTTTGAGATTATGGCCAAGCCAGCGGGCATGGAGAGAGCTAACTATATATCAGTGCGTCATATGTGCAACCCGGACGACGCGGAAACCTCCACCATCTCCGGGGCGACCCGTGGTGCCGATAGCGCACAAAATGTGAAATCTTTGGTCCTGGGCTTACTAAATGCCAGAGCCGCTAAAAGACTTCTTTTAGTCGAAACACAAAATACAAGTGGCGCGAACCGTTTCAATCATTCCATAAAAGTTGTTTTTGTTCAGTATTTTAGATCAGAAAAGAAGCAGCTGCAGTTTACAAGTACGGAAGCAGAAAAATGAACCGTCGACATGCGCCGCCACCCAAGCGGTGGAAGCGACAGCGCATACTAGAAAGTAGTGGTGGGATCGGAGCACCGGCGAGCGCGGCGAACATAGAAAACGTTCCGGATGCCCGTGGCGGCGTTGGTCAAGGATCCGACCGGTTCCAAGAAGATGCTTTACCCGTGCTTTTCTGTCGTTTGTTGCCAATGAAGTGTCATGCCGAAATTGTGTTTTATCGCGCAGCAAAAGCAATGCGAGCATGCGAGCCGCCCTGGCAGCCCGCTTCGCCACAACCTCTCCAGAACATCCTTTAGTGGCGCTCTCTTGGGCCGTCGACACCGAGTGCGGCAGCCGTGGGCGCTCGCTGAGCTCGCTACCCCTCTGCTCGGATTCACGGCCACTCAAGCGACTAAGGACACCATTAAGAAAGGCTATTTTTCGCCTGTTTTTGTAGGCCACAATTTGGTTATAACTTTTAAGATAAAGTAAAATTCAAGAAAAGAGAGTTTAATTAGGTTACTATTCGTTCAGTGCGCTCAGGTTTGGTTGCAAATAAAAAATAGAAAGCCGTTTACAACTCCCTGTAATGCCAGCGTTAGAGCGCGCGAAGCTCTTGAGGAGGGGGGAGGCGCGGAGGGGCCGCGTGATCTCGGGGGTCACGTGACCTCGGAGAGTCACGTGGCCAGAGGGTCACGTGACCTCCGGGGGTCACGTGGCTGGGGGATGTCACGTGATCGGGAAACCAGAGTGCCTAAGAGGTCACGTGACCTGGGGTCCCGTGACCTTGGGATTGACTGTAAGCGGGGTCACATGACCGGCTCATCCCAAGGTCACGTGACCCCAGATGTCCAGAATCCAAGTAACCCTAGGTCACGTGACCTTGGGGTCACGTGACCGAGGGGGTCACTTGACCTTGGGATGACCTCATGTGACCTTGGGATGACCTTTCGGTTACGCCGACGCCGACGCCGACGGCGACGCCTCCATCGAGCGGGCGCCTAGAGCTGCGCTCTAAAAACGTGGAAGAATCATACAGGGCCTCTCTAATGCCGAAGTAATTCTGAGCATCCTCATTAAGAGTTGGTCATGGAGATGACAGACTCTCCAGCCTGACCAAAACTTCGATTTGTCAAGAAAAAAATGGCGGTTACGGAGTTATCGATCGTTCCATAGGTTCTCACTTTCAGTACAGTATCCGTGGAGTGCAAAGGAAGGTAGGAGGGCGCCAAAGAGCGAGAGAAGCGCTGGCCACTGGTCCCAACAAAACGATAGGAGGATCACAGCCCTTTTGCAGCGTTCTTTCTTCTCTCACATTTGCAGGCCCTCCTTAGATGGCCTACTCTTTCCACCGTATGTGTTGACAGTTGACTGTAAAGTGAGGAGTGGACTCGACTGTCCATGTCCCAGGCAAAGTAAACCAAAAACAGTATCATCACTGCCACCCTCGAGACGATGGTCTTAGCCTGAGCGCCGGGAGCTTTTTCATGCGTTCTCGCAAGCGCTGTTCTAGAGCAAAGTGGCGCACATCAAAGTCAAGGAATTCGACTCCTCGCACGATAAGCAGTGACTGGATCCTGGGAAAGTAACGCCAAGCTCCCCGTGTGGTCGCCATCTTGGTCGCGAAATTGAGCAATTTCTCCTTCACCCCTCCGTTCTTCGTGAGCCGATCTAGATTCGCTGGTGACGAGTAGCTTTATGGAGTCGTTTTGTATACCGAGATTTTGCTGTCACCACACACCGGCGAAACAAGCCTACACTTTCGTAACACCACCAGATGCTGTGTCGGTGCTTGGAGGCACTGAAAAATAAGTTTACTGGTTCCCTTGAAATACGCAAGAAGAAGAATATAATGGTAGAGAGATCCATGGAGATGCGGTCATGATAATTAAGTTGATCGCATACAAGGTGCCAAAGACTCTTAAATTGGCGAGGAACGCTTCCCACTACGATGGTGCTCCATGGTGATCTCTGGCGCGACTGGTTTAGAACAAACCCCTGGAAGCTTCGAAGATTTAAATGGACCAAGATTGGCGAATTCCCATGGCAACGTAGACCGATTAGCCAATCGCCTTGCGGTGCTCGGTCGTTTCTATGTTGAAGCATCCTCTGCTTCAGTCCGGGCTGGCAGGTAGGAAGGCAATGGCGCCACTTCTCCCAGGATCCAGTGACTTTACCTCGCACGAGCCTACATTGTCTGTAACGCGGAGTCGTGAACCTGCGAATCGAGGGGGTGCGGAGCGCGTTGGATGTCTGTGCTGGTGGCGGGAGACGTCGAAGGTGGTAAGGGTGAAACGGTGTAAATCCTCTGTGTTGTTCGTTCCTTTTACTTGTCCGTTGTTTTTAGCGCTTTTACCTGCTGACGATGTTCGTGTTTGTTGAGGCAATGAGTACGGAAGAACGTTGCTTTATGTTCTTTCGGCGGCATGAGCGTATGTGGCCTCAGTGTTGACGTTGCAGCAGACACGCGTCAATTAAATCAGCCCTCAGTTAATGCCAGGCCCAGGCACATATATTGCACCCTCAGTGGAGACTCCAGCCCCTTTCCGCTTGAGTAGGGTCCCATGTGCAGATCCCTCATCATACCTCTATGCATGCCGCTTAGGCATGGATGAAAGAACTTATTGTCATTTACAACGAAATCTGACGGTCGTCTCTAGGGTTTGCGTTAACGCCAACTCCATGTTGCTCTGTAAGAAGCATCTGGTCATGCGACTTTATATGTGCACTGCATGCATGCAGAATGCTATCTTTGTTTGCTCATAAGTGCGAGGGAACGCCGGAACTAGAAGCGCGAGCGAATAGCCTTGAACTGCTCCTGCACCTTCCATGAGCTCCCGTGCTGGGCCGGTCTGTTAAAAACGCAGAGCCCGCTCTTAAAACTTCTCGCTACGCTAAAACGTAAATAAGCACAGACGTGTGCCAAGTGATCATATTAAGCGAGTTAAACGTGAAAACAGTCCAACCATTGTGGCGAGGCATCGAATACCTCAGTTGGGTAATAGCAGGGCGCTGTGTAGTTTGCTGTAGTGGAAGTAGAGGTTGTAGTGCAGGTGTTGTTGTGCCGATTGTTAGTATAGTATCCTTCTAAAAGTTAGCTTTCGAAGAATTTTGGTATCTTTATTTAAACCTATTTAGCATGATAATCATGAAAACAAAGTAATGGATTTACAGAATTGGTGTAATACATGTATGAATTTGAACAACTAATTTAATTTAATGTTTGAATCATTGTTCGTGAATAACTTGGCAGTTGATAACCTATTCATAACAGAACGCTGTTTTATCTTTTCAGAGATTCCCATGGTTTCAAAACCAATCGTTTGCACGTACGGGATTTGGCTAGCATCCACGAAAGTGGCAACGCAGTAACCTGGCGTATGCGACTACATCTTCTTGGATAGCCTCTATAATGCAAATCCGTATACAACAATCTCCCGAACAAAAACACACAGGCATTCAGTGGCTTCTGGAGTCATACGAGAACATTCCAAAATAAAAAAATTAAAACTGAATTTGGTGCTAATTTATAAACTCCACAAAGTAAGTTTCACATTTGATTTTTCTTGAATTAGTATAACTTGCTTGGAAGAGACTCGAAAATTTCATAATTGAATGATGAAATCGTAACCTCTATTAAAAATCAATCTGTTCGTTAAACAGTGAAAACAGTGAATGTTGACTTAGCTGGCTTCAGCGAAACTGACCGTTCAAAACATCAACCTTTTTTTACGAGGCCCCATTTCTTAAGTTCAGTTATTAGAGTCCGTGACGTTTAATCAGCAGACAACGAATCCAGAGAAATTTATTGGAGGTGTACAACTTTGATTTGAAGCTCAGTATCTTGATCAACTAGGCTAGTTCAATGGCAGACGTAATATCGGGATGGACCCAGTCTGTTTTAAATTTACGCTGCACTTTACGTTACTTTAATATCACTACAGCTTCCGGCAAACGCATTTTAGAGCTGTTCATCACTAATACTTCAATCGGCACACGTGTCGTCTTTTGGAAAGTCCGGCTGCATCAAAACTATCATCGATTTACTACAGCGGTAACTGCTGTCAGGGTGATTTAAGATGATCGACAGGACGGAGTCGTGATTTTTTATCCACTTTTCGATAACCAGAATTCATTTCCATCACTTCTTGATGACCGGATAAACACTCGAGGCAGGAACATCTTATATGATAAGCGGAGAGCCGCACCTACGCATAACGCCTGTGGTCAAGTCTGCGTTGCAATAACTTACGCCACAAATGCCTGTGTGCTGGATAATAAATATACAACAGATAGACGTGTGTTGTAAGTCGTAACATTTCGTAACAATCTTTAACTGAAAATGAACAAATTACGCTTTTCTCGAAACGTGCCAACAGCACAGACAGACATGAGTGATCGAGTCTGATGGGCGATTTGTACTCAGGTTCAGCGCACCAGGCATGGAGGCATCAATACTCGAGACGCATTTTGAAAGTGAATATGGGATGTCGGGCATATTCTTGACTGGGATAAAACGAAATACACCTTTTGCATATTTCATATGTATATATCTCATCTGCCTTCGCCATCGACCGGCTGGACTCTCGGTCCCAACAAGGATCAGCATCCAGACCTTTATATCCAGGCGGTTAAAAGGACATTGTGTCAGCTTATAGAAATCAGCAACCGCATCACTACAACCTCTCGCTTCCCGAGCTCAAGACGCTCAAGGATCTAGATAACAGAAAATATATTATAATCAAACCAACTGACGAGGGGGGTGCCATAGTTATACTCAACATCTCGGACTACATAAAAGAAGGCTATAGACAACAAAACGATATCAAATTCTACCATCATCTAAACAACAACCCAACTAGTCAGCATTCCAAAGTTATACACCAGCGACTTATCCAGCTAGAGAAACAAGGTGAAATTACCAGCAAAACTTTACTGGGGCTAACTGCTAAACAGGCCGTACCTGGGCGCTTCTATATGTTACCTAAAATCCACAAAGATAGGAAATCCCGGCCGCCTCATTATATCGGGCTCAGGAACGCTCACGGAGCCAATTTCTAGTTTCGTTGATAACCTCATCAGACACATCACGCCTACCTTCCCGTCGTACATTTGGGACACGGCTCACTTTCTCAAAGAAATTTCTAAAATTAAAATACCCAAGGATGCTTTCTAGTGACAATGGATGTAACTGCTCTGTACACCAATATTTCCATAAAGACTGCACAAAGGTGCTTGTGAGGGCACATGAAGCTCACAGGAGGGATGAGACTTCCTGGAGGGTGAAGTTCTGGCTGCCCATTCGAGCCGTGGTTCTTGGAGTTAGATTTGGAATTGGACGACATTTTTTTTATTCAAACTAGAGGTAACGCAATGGGCACAAAAAAGGCCCCGAACTTCGCTTAAATAATATATTTATGGGCGACCTAGAGAATTAACTTTTCTCACGTCCTGCCCGCTCCAACCGATGTTCTATAGAAGGTATATTGACGACGTATTTTCTATCTGGTCACACGCAGAAAATGAGCTTCTCAAGTTCATCGCAAACTTTAACTCCAAGCGCACCATTCCATTCGCTTCACACACAGTTACTCGAAAACGGCGGGACATTTTTTCTTAGACGTTAGAGTAATAATTAAAGACACAACTCGAGCACTCAACTCTATCAAAAGCCCACGAGGAGCAGCCTAGAGATATATGCACTAATACAGTTGTCATCCTCGACCTTGCCAAACCAGTATTTCGTACAGCCAGCCTCACAGGATTTAAACCTGTGTGTTCTAATAACAATGATTTTGACTCTAACGCCAATCAACTACGCGAGGTTCTAGAAGAACAGAAGTACCCAGATAATATCATAAATGACCAATTAGTTAGGAGCGCTCCCTCGATCGCGACATCTTGTTGGGTGACAACGGTCCCCAGGCGGGAGACAAGCCGACAGGCGAGCCTCGTGCTGACCTTCAGCAATAAGTCTCTGAATGTCACCACCATATTAAGGAAACGTTTAATATTTTCCAACAAAGTGAACGCCTCGCAAATGTTGTTACTGCCGTCCTCCGTGAGGTGTGCAGACGCTCACGCACATAGGGGATTCTCTAGCTAGGTCTAAGATAACTGCCACTGAGAGCACTGGGAGTTGGCCATGCGGAAAGTCTGGATGTGGGGTCTGCCCACACGTAACATCGAGAAACTCCATAGAAAGTTCAAACTCCAACTTCACCTAGAAAATGTATGGCAACTTAAATTGCGACACCAGTAATGTAGTATAACTTTTACAGTGTAGCACTTGCGGCGCGCAGTACGTGGGCCAGACAGAGACACCTTTCCAATCGCTGTTTAATAATCACAGATCGCATGCAAAATCAAACCCCACATTTCCAGTTTCAAAACATGTTAGCGATCCAAAACACTCATTCGATAAGCTCCAAGTAACATCTTTACAGTCTGGTTTAAAAGCAACCGATATCTCGAACGAAAAAAATCGTGCCTCATTCACCAGTTCAAAGCCGCGATCAATAAACATCCCGGCATTATGTCTTCCATTCACGCGGTGAAATACACGTTCCTTCTGTATTAGCGTGAGCGTACACATTCCACAGGCTATAGGCCATCCACGATTTATTTTATATACAGTTCGTTCTAATAATTCTTTTAACGGAAAAGGCAGCTGATATAATGTTGCGAGCGGAGAGAATCGTATCTTATTTACAGATTTAATGCAATCCGGGCCGGTAATAATGATGATCCCGATATAATGTCATCTATGCATGCAATCGACCTTAATCGACATGTAACGGAGTGACTGTAGCTAATTCAATTCCATTAGTAGAAACCTTGAATTCTTCCGTGTACATTTCTGTATTACCTGTCGATGAGTCAACGGGTCATGACCTTCAACAGGCACTTTCCACCTGTTACACTTTTTGAATGTTCTGAACTGTAATTAACACTGCTCATTTTTAGTTCTTTTTTTTTTGCAGGGGGTTTATTTATGTTTTTTTTTGGCATTGATTTGTTGTGTGCGCTCATTGCATTCCTCTTTTTTCTTACGACTTTTCGCGGCGTGCGTTGCTGGCCATCTGGGCCGATCCGACTCTGTGAACGTGATGCACCTTACGCACTCGACGCACTCCGTTCCTGGGGTCGCGAAATCTGATGCGGCCTTCGTTGAGCTCCGATGAATGGCGACATCTGCTTCGGCCGAGCGCAACTCCTTTTTTCTTTGTTTTATGGAAGCCGGGCCGTGCGCGCGGAGCCTGGCGCGAGATAGTCAGGCACGCCACTGCCCCAGCGTTGTAGTCTTCTTCGTCACACTACCCCCTCCTTTAAAGAGGACGACCCGGCCGATGAATGATGAAAACGCGAGAGTAAACTGAAAACACACACACACAGACATCCAAGGCAAGGTCGAAGATAGATGGACATTCGAATGACTGCTGGCGGCAGCGTGGGAATAAGAATGTTCTCGAACCTGCAGCCTCTCTCTACAGCATTGCCGACCTCTGTACCGGCCACAGCCCCACGACGTTACGATCAGGGCTAGGAAATTCATCTGACCACTGCCAACTGAAACAGGGCGGGGGACAGGGCAGGGGACCATAAGCTCGCGTTCGTCTATCGATTTCGTCCATTATTTATATTGTTCATGGCACTCTTCATGAAAATTCTCGTAGCTTTGATTCTTTGAAACTCTGTTTTGAACACTTCGGCATTTCAGGCAGTTCACGGGATGGGGGGCTATGCGGTGGGGCTATGGTCCGGCGCTTAATCGGCTGTGGCGGAGGACTGCTGAAACCAAGGTCCGGAGTGATGATGACGAAGGACGAAAGATGATGTACACCGCACCTCCACCAAATGTTACGAAGATGTGCGGCCGGCAGCAAATAACAATGACGCGTCCACTCAATGAGATAGAAAATATTTCATGGAAGCCGGGCCGTACGCGCGGAGCCTGGCGCGAGATGGTCAGGCACGCCACTGCCCCAGCGTCGTCGTCTTCTTTGTCACGATATATATATGTTTGTTTTCTCTCACAAATATTAAAAGTCAGGTTATGAATGTAGAGCGATTATCACTGGTCGTTTCTTTAATATTAGCCAGCTGAGATACCTTCCACACAAATAACTCTATTTTACCTTGCTTTAAAAGCTAACTATGAAAGCGCCAAATGTTAATAAAAAGCTTGTTTTTATTTATGTGTGTAAATGCATTATTAACCTTGAAATGTTTAGTATATTTTACCTAATTTAGACCAAGATTATTTTTGTGACATCTATTTTTGACATAGATTAGATTACAGATAAAATATATTACACTAATCTAATTAATAACTGCAATATCGTTAGGTTGAAGTTATTTTTTATCGACATACATGTGGATATCAGTAGAACATAAACAATTCAAACTTGATCATCGAGTTTCTAAGAAATTACTATTTTATTTCCCCTGTTCTTTACGGATAAAGCGGCCAATAGATGGTTCAGTATATTCAATCAAATTAAAGTGAATATAATTGAATATAAAAATTTCAGCATTCGAAGACAATCGATCTGAAGTTCGATTTCAAGACGCAATTCTTGGACACTATAATGTATATAGGTAATAATTATTTCATTTCAATTCGTCGTATTATTCGTTAACTTGAATTTAGCATGCAAATAAATAAAGTATAGCTGATGTATTCATTCAATGTCATCTTGGGTATACGAGAGTTTTTATACAGTTCTTAATATATCTTATCACAGCGCAATAAGCAGGACAGTGCGCCTGTCTGATTGCAAACCGCTGCAAGATGAGGGCCGACGGACCGGCCTTAGCCGCTTTTTTTGAACATGTTCCCCGAATAACTTCGCCTGTCACGACGAGTGCTTTCATTGCTTCGACGAGACCAGCAAAAACGCTACAGCTGGTGGGAGCGGTGGGATGGGCGGCGACGTGGCCTGCCGCTATTGTTGGAGAAGGCCTGGTCGTTTTTCTGTCTTTCAAGTAAAATATTTCATATCTAAACAAATTGCGTGAAAGACAATACTGCACTAGCTTCGTTTGTTTTCTTTTATTTGTGGAGCGAAAGCACAATGTACAGTGAGTAGTTTACAAATATTCGAATATTAGAACTATCGGCAAAGCTGGGAGCGGTTGGTAAGGTAGTTCATGAGAAAAAACAAAGTAATTGAAGCTATTAAGACTTGGTGGGCACAGTTCGCGGATGTTAAGGACGAGGTCAAGATAATGCAAAGACACGAAGGAAGGGCAATAAAAACTAAGTAAAAAGTCCGATCGTTAAGGGCGGAAAGGTTGAAACATTAGACATCAAAGTTGTTTTTTCTGCAACCCTTCCATGTTGGTAGTGACCTGAGTCTCTTCCTCCGTAATTTCAAATGCAGTTGTGCCAGGATGGGGCTGCATATGTCGTACGTAGCACATCGGGTTCTTAGTGTTTGCTTGCACAGGGGGCATACGTTGCTTCCAGGCATGACCCAGACATGGCGGAGGATAACTACAAAGTAAAAAAAAGCTTTTAAAAAATTCAGGTTTACCCCAAAGGCTTTCAAATTTAAGCTCCGAGAAGCCACGAAGTGCGCCATTAAAGGTTATACTTAATTTTTTTACCGTTAGCAATTTTTTCTTGATAACTGACTTGTCTGAGTTTGCACCGACGAGGACCTCGAGAAGATTCTTGTGAATATTTCGTGGAGCGTTTTTTTATCAGCTTACCGAGTGAGATATAGTTCTGCATTCCAGACAGTCCAGATGTTGTCGCTATGGAATGGGCCGTGGATTATGCCGACAAGTCCTACTCCAGACACTGAAACCCCTTGCAGACAGCAAGTCGTTCTGCCGAAATCAATATCGTTCAGGTTCTCAATCGTTTGAAAATAGCAAAGCTGCAAATCATGACGGAAATGGAAAGCCAGCGGGAACCGAGAAAGATGAGAAAAGCCCTGATAAAAAAGAGGTACAGGCCTTCGGAAAACGGAAGCCAATGTATGTTACAGATGAAATCCGCCCGTCTGCGGGGTGCCGTGTTATGACGGTTTCAAGGATACAATTCGCATTGGGAGTGGTGGAGTATTACAACCATATGTGTATGTTGTGATGATGAATGGCCAGGTCTGGGAGGTTTCGCTGGACACACTTGCCACAAATGATATAGTTTGTTGTGCACTTGTCGAACCAAGCTACTTAACAGAAGAAATCCCTTGGAATCGCCAGGCACTTGAAAATAGGGCCATCCGTCTTCCAGTTGCCAGAGTAACGATTAGCGGCCCACATGGAGAGCGAGAATCGGCCGCAGCAGTTTTTGATGCCTTAATTCCACGCGCCCATGCATCATTTCTAACAAGATTGCAAAGAAACCTTAAGTGACTTTGAAAAAGTGTTGGCCACTCATCTGCCTTTTGGAGTAACATGTCCCCAGGCAATGGATAACACGCAAAGCATAGTGGAGGTGGCTTTTTTTTTGTGGCCTAAGTCGAGGATGGTGAATCTGTAATTGCGGAGCCTAGTCTTGTTTCCCCAGAAAACGAAAATCTTTCAGAGATGTCAGAGGTGAACAGGGATATTTTTATATGAGAGCAGGCTGCGGATGACTCGCTTGATGCATGAAGAAAACGTTTATAAAATTATGATAAAAAAGTGTTTTTCTTAAAAATGGAATCGTCAATATAAGCTTCTGGGCCAAAGGGCACGACGAGCTAGACACTGCGGTTATGTGCAAGACTCAACTGCATAAGCTAGCTCATGCGAAGGTATCGACTGGCCATCTGGGAATTAAAATTGCAAAGGCGCCGCTTGTTTTCCGAGTACCATTTTCCCCGATATTTCAACAAAGCCGAACAGTACGATCGTTCGTGCGACAGTTGTCAATGAACAGTTTGACCCAACGAGAAGGTGGGTACATTTCTAATGTATGTTATGAGAGCCTCTCAAGCGTAAAGTAATTAACCTAATGCGACCTCTTCCGGTAGCGAAACAAGCTAGTGATACCTGTTCACTTTTCTTTGTCCAGCTACTAAGCTCCCGGATGCGGTGCTACTACGAGAGCAGACCTCTACGCAGGTGGTAGATCGATTCCGGGCGTTTTTTTTAGGGTTCATTTCAATCGTGAAGCTCAATTCGGTGTTTCAAGTGTGTTACGAGCGCTTTAATCTCTGTCCCCCTCGCAATCTACGGTTCAAAGTGTATCCATTGTTCTGTCAGCCATCCTCGCAGTAACAGCGTGTCGCGTATGTACTCAGTAATGACGAAAATAAAGCGGGCCTTATGCCATGAGCATAAAGGCAAATGAAACGCCATAGTTCCTGCCCTTGCATCGAGTGGAACGCTTAGAGAATATCGAAGACACACACACACACAAGGGAACACCAACACGCGCGGTGAGCGTCATTATAATGCGGACCTATCGTCTCTTTGAATTACCTAATGACTCGTCACATCTTAACACTCCTTCTCATTGTAGAACGAAGATCAGTTTTACGACAACTTCGAGTTGGTATTTTTATGGTCCGTTTATACGTGCACTTGTTTGTTTTGTAATGGCTAGTTGTTGCTGTCTTTGGCATATAGGTCAAGAAGCAGCACCCACTGTTGTCGACTCAACCTGTGGTATCCGAGTTCGATTTAAATCCGGAGCTTGCGTCACGGTGACGCACTTGGTCTGCGTGCCGTCCTCGAGGTCGCTCCGGCGAACTGATGTCCATCAAGCGATGACCACTGGTTGCTCTACCGTGCCTGGTAGCCAATTGTAGCACGGACTATGATTCTTAAACAACACGATTTGTCTAGTAAGAACATTTGCTTGTGTCCTGTGGCAGCTGTGCAAGAAAAGGGCTAACCTGGTATGCGCCCGACCGTCGTTGTGTGGTTTGGGCTTAGTCCAGGAAAAGAAAGACTAATCACAATTGATAAAGGTAACATGCAGCGGACACGTGCAAAATGAGATCGGCCACATCAAATCCAAGCAACCGGCGGTGCGACAGTATGACAGAAACTAAACATGTGTTGAATCGAGTTGAACGCTTAGTTAATAACAAATACAATCAGCAAGCAAGATAACACAAGTACCTGTAGACAGCACCTTTATGCTGTAGACTTGATGGCGTCCGGTCTGTCGCGATTGATTGCTGACTCATCCCTCCCATCAAGGGCAAAAATGATGGAGGAAAAATCGTGTGCCAACCGGTACTACGACAGGAAAAATCTCATTGATTCGTTGGACAAGGGTGACATAGTTTGCTTTCACGTTCTGCTAAAGCAAACAATTCTGAGATTTAATGTAAGAATAGATAAATGGGCTAGTTTGTACATCACTGAATGGAAAGCGCCGAATAAACAAGGACGACAAAGGGGACAGAGACAAAGCGCACTATTAAATGAAGGTTTATTGAAACAAGGTTTGACTAATAATACCATCTATCTGGGTGTTGGCTCAAAAAGAAAAACTCTTCATCTGTTAGGTGCAGTGTCGGCGCACTAATGCACAGACTCTCCCCTTGCTCTCCTATGCGGAATGCCTCATGTATTTATCGCGCTGTTTTGTTTGCGTATCTCCCCGAAACTGTTGTTGTTTTCCATTCCGGGCCACTTAGGCAACTATCGCAGTGGTACGCAAGGTTGCCCGACGCGGACTGTTCCACTGACCAGGCATGATCCCCGGCCCTCTCAATTATGCAACGCACCGTTTGGCCCACATACGATTTACCGCAACACATTGGTATGTTATATACCACTGGCGTTGGACACTCCACGTATTGCTTAGCGGGTTTCTATTGACACATTTTGCCCTTTTCCTTTTCGTTTTTCATTTTTGAACATAGATAAAACAGCTTGTGTGGCGCTGAAAAAAACACTGGCACTTCCAAATGATCCCCACTTTTTTAAATTGTGGGATAGATTGTGAACGTAAGGAATCACCGCCGGTCTTGTTAGTTCTCTGGAGGGAAGCATGATCGTCATTTTTCTCTTCATCATGGAAACATGGTTATCCGCTACTTTCCACAAGCGGACATTGGGGTACCCTCCGCGTTTTAGAAAAGTCACCTGTGTGAGGAAGCTTTCATCCACGACATGGTGGAATGATCTTGCCAGCGAGGCTCTCTTTAGGCGCGATGCTGTGTCTCTTTTAACGAGTTTGGATTGCGCTGAATTAAAGGGCTGAATCCCTTTCTTTGTTCGCGGCTCATATTTCCATCACACATGGCCACCTTCAAGTTGAGGCTCAAGCAAAACAAAACTGCAGCCTTCCATTCAATATTGTTTGGTGGGTGAACGTCAATTTGTGTGAATTCAAGTTAGAACAATCCAGCAGATCGTTTATTAAGTACAGGCTAACAAGAATGGACTTCGTGGCAAGCACCAATGAATTATCCACAAGCCGACATATTGTGAATTCCCCCAATCTTTCGATGTACTTTCGTATTTCCTTATCAGATTCAGCCAAAAATATATCGCAGAGCACTGACGCAACACAGAAGCAGATACATACACCTCGCTTTTGGACGGAAGCACCATCCCCAATGGACACAAAACTTGAGTTAAGGTAGCATTTTAGTAACTCTAAAAAGACTCCACACTTATTCCGCTCAAATTTCTAAAGCTTATTTCATCGTTTTCTTCGATGCACTTCTTTACCACTGGGAAAAGCTTGTCATGCGAGATGGAATAGAAAAGGTCCGGAGTTCTTCGTATGTCGCCAGGTTGACGCTGGCCCGCGCCCTTGCCAAGGCGCATAGGAAATAACCTGTGAAACGTAAGCAGAGGGCGCTTCGCAAAGGTTCCACTGAACTTAAGGAGACAGTGTTGTCAAGCGCCAATGTTGACGCTGTTCGTCGGGAGGCCAAGCCCATGGGGCGTCGCCCGAAGAACTGTCAGCGCGTCTGACATAACGCCATCAGCTTCAAAATGTCCAGCATGCGGAAGAAGTCCGCATTCTCTTGCTTTGTGCCCCGCCCACGGAGGATAGTGCCACGAGTGCGGGAGCAGACGACATTTCGCCGTCGCCTACTATACTAAACAAGACAGGTCCTTAAAGGCAGGCGCCAGCAATGTCAAGAAGTGAAACGCGAACAGCTCATTGTAAGAACTTTGCTGTTTTTTTGGAAGTATCGAGCGCTAAATCTAGAACGGTAAAAGTGTATATCAGTGTAACTATTTTTTTTATCTGAAGGTAGACATCGTAGTTGTACTTTGTGTGGTTCCAGGGTCCTTACTATGATTAATGTAAAGTGGGGTGAAATGAGACGAAGAGTTGCAAAATTCGAAAGTTTGTGTTTAGTGCTATCCATTTCCTATATAAGCGAGCGGAGTACGTTCAACCTTGAACTACAGATGCCGCCACCGCAACACAATGCATAGGTGAAATATCAGATCCATCGCCCAGAGTGTCCAGGAGAAAATAAATTCAGAGTAAAGGTAGTGTCGGGAGGCGAAAATCCTCATCGTTTTGTTGCTTTCTGGAGTGCCTCAAGGTGGCGTGCTGGGCCCAACATTATTTCTGATCTTCATTGACAATATTGCAAAAGTTTTAAACTCCACAACAATCATGTATGCCGATCCTTGTTCCTTCTTCAGCCAATCTGCTCTGGCAGCTCCTACCAAGCCCCTCAGGACGACCTCGACCAATGCTTTCGCTGGTCGGCCGAAAACGAACTACCCTTTTACTGCTCTATAAGTGTTGCAATGACATTCGCTGTCTCTTCCGAAACTCCAAGCCAAGCCTCAAGCTTCACTCTGGGAGACTCACCACTAACGCACGTGCCCTCCAAAACCTTCCTTGGCGCCCCCCTTGACAGCCCTCTCAACTTTGCCCCCCAGGTTCACAGCACCGCATCAAAAGCAAGACGCACGCTGGGCTTCGTCATTCGAGTCACTCGAGCGATGACACCCAACACCTTCCGCCAATTTAATCTGACACTGTGGTACCCCCAGCAAAAATATATCCAAACCGCACTACAAGGCGTGCAATGGTGTGCCGTCAACACTTACTATTGCCGCAGTGTTTCCCCGCCATCACTCCCACCCCTACAGAGAATTACCTTTAGTTTCCTCCTAAAGGCTGTTGCCTGGAGGGGCCTCGACGAGCGACAGAAAGTAGCATCTGTCCGGCTGTTCTGGAGAGTCATGGGACCAAACCAACAGGAACTTTCTGATGCCGCCAGAGTGAACAGAAGAGGAGGTAGACTCCGGCCCGTGATACCCCAAACATTACGGCATGTGGAGTCCTGCCTGCTGAGCGCAGCTATACATTGAAGGGACTCCCCAGGATTCACCGAACACATTCCCTCTGATCCCCAAAAGCGAAGGAAGTAGCTCAGACGCTCTCCCGTGACCCCTCTAACAGTATTTAAAACTTTTTCCCATCAACTTCTAGGTTATATCCCTACTTTTTTTCGGACCATTTTGTACAAAGGTATTATATTGTAAGAGTGCATTGGTCAGTGTATCGGGCCACTAGTTGCATGAGTGCCTTCCCCCAACACCATCACGCCTGTACATTTCCGCCTCCCGAGTGTAATACATAATATCAATATCATATAAATACCAAGGGGGAAATAGAGTTATCGAGTTTTTGTGTGTAGAGTGATACGAGCGTAGATATCTCCTGTCGCAGTGTACTGTCGCAGTTCGGAGTGACATTACGAAATTGTGTCGTGGTAATCTTATGTCATCTGACCTTAGATCTCGATATATTGTATTTGTGAAATAAACCAAGTGGTTGTTTCCAATTGTCGAGACCCACGGGTTAAAATCTTGGGATCATCACAATAGGAAGCACGACGCAGGTCCGCTTCCCGGAATTTACTTTTTCTATGTTTACACAGTTACTCAACGCTAACGTATCAAACGTGTAAGCACTGCGTTTGTCTCGCTTTCACGCAGATGAGTTACGTGTTTTTCTTTCTAAGGGACATTGTCTTTCGCCCCAATCTCTTTACCAAATCCTCAGCAATTTCATTCGATTTGCTTCCTCGCAAGAGGCCATTGAACATTATATGCAGAATGTACATTCCAGAAATTCCGTCTGTTGTTAATATTGCTAGATCTTAGCGTGAATCGTGGCTTCCATCGCCTGTCTAATTATAAGTAATTCAAACCTTTGGTTATCGGGCATATCTCCGTAGAATTATACCCAACATCTGCTACATTATAGCCTCCAGTGATCAAGATGTCACGTATTTTTCTGCAGGAAAGTCGCATAGACGGCAGGCAGTTTTAATTATTGCGAATCCATGGATCGTCGGTAAGCATTTGATTTATGTTCGCCTCCTTAACGATCATATATCACACCTAACAAGTGTCCCCTTGGGAGTACCACAGGAATCCTCATATGGTCTTGTTTTATATTTTCTTCATTAACAACATGCCACGAGACAGTTCTTCTTAGATATTTTTATTCACGGATGACTGCGTAATTTATACACTATATCATCGGCAAACGATAATCTTAAGCTTAAATATTATCTCACAAATTTAACAACTGGCGTGAAAAATTAAATGTCAACTAATAAATCAAAGTGTAAACTAATCCGATTCATTCGTAAATATATTATTTAACTGTTCAAAATGCCATTGAAAAAAAAACATTATTGAAGCTGTTTCAGTGTAAATTTGTTTGCATGTTACTATGACTTCAATTTTTATGGACACCTCACATCGAAGCAATGGTTCAAGAAGCTTTCAGGAAACTTTTATTTATCAGACGTAATCTAAACGACGCGCCATCTCATACGTGAAATGCGGCTTTTCAAACCTACATAAGGTTTAAACTGCAATACACTTCTGCCATCTGGAGCCCTTACCAACTTTACTTAATCAACCGTCTACAGTCAACCCAAAACCGAGCTGCGCGATTCATCTTATCGTCGAACAATTTACTCACCAATACTTGTTCTCTAACAAGTAAACTCGGACTCGCAACCCTTCAAACCCATAGGAAGCTTTTTCGCCTTTGCTTTTTCATAATATTTACTACCACCACCCTAAGCTAAAACTTTCCTCTTCTCCGCCTCCGATAGAATATAGTCCCTCCCGAGTAACACTTGCCGAATCAAATAATTATCCGGTAAAAGTCATGCACCTAACGAACCATTCACTCCTTATGTACTTGAATAATGGAACCAACTGCCACCATCCTCTCTTAACACAATTGAGGCAGCGGAGTCATATTATCTTCTACTAGACAATTTCAATTGAGTAGACGTAATGCAATTGGCGTGTTTGTTTTTGGCATGTTGTTGTTGTCTTATTGTTAACATTCTGTTATTCGACAAATGACACCCCCCTTCATGTCATGGCCTGACCAAGACTTTAGGGGAAATAGAAATTAAAAAAAAAATTCTGGCACTTTGTTTAGTCGCCTGCAATCAGCGCAAAGCCTTTCTCTGCTGCCCTTTTTGGAGTAAGGACTACCGTCAAAGCACACCGTCTTTTTGATACACGTACTGCGCCCGTGTCGATGATTTCCAAGGGAGCCGCGTAAGGAAGTTTGAGCTTGAGAGCATTTTTGAGTCTCGCGTTGCATATCCTGGGGGGAGGGGGGGGGGCATCTTGTTCCGATATGGTGCCGAAGCAGATCGGGTGTGCCAGGTATTTCCTTTCGATCTTCCGCCGCCCTGTTGACTCTGTGTGGGAGCAAAAAGTCTGTCCCGGAACGTTCAACATAACCTTGTCTCCGAGACTACAGTCCTCTTGTCTGATAAGCTGGGTTAGCACATATCGTTTCCCATTCGACAGGCAGTTCGGGCAAGGCCTAAGTTAATGCCCTCCAACAAGATGAAATCTCGATCGAGTATAAGGGGTCCTGGAGATCCCGACAGATACAGAAAACTTTGCCTTCGTTCCTTGCGCCTGCAGTCTTTTTTTTCAAAATTTGAAATTTGAATTTTGAAGATGTGATATGTTTCCACCAGTTTCTGCAGTTCCGGCGATAGGAGCGCAGAGCAAAATAATTGTTATACGCGGCACGATCGGCTTAATTTTGAGTTCAGCTCTACGGACCAGGGCGATGAGTATTACTAGTTTTCCTGGCTCAGGTGGTGTTGCAGGGGAGGACGCTGGCAATAAGAGCTGGATTATGAACCATCCATTGCATTAATTTTTGCTGTTTCGAAGTCTAGACCACCTTTGGTTCCTGAAGTGCCGCCCGGGCCGTGTCTCTCGGTGGTCCACTTGAAGGGATCTGCGTTGGCATTCAACGGATAAACAGATGTGTGGAACGCATCATAACCGAGGCGGGACCAAGCGTTTTTCACAAGATAACTTGCAAAAGGAGACGCAACAAAATGCTCAATACCGTGGGCGGAACACGGCCTCTGAGGTTGACCACTGAAGTGGGTCCACCAGGTATGTGATTAGCGATAGTGACATCAACATGCCTAGTGGGAGTAACGGCGAAAACCCTCCGGGCTTCTAATAACCGTGAGTGGGCGGTGCATGTTCTCAGGTGGTGACCGCTTAAACTGACCCGCCAGGTATGGCATTAGCAACCGTGACTTCAAAATGCCTCTCAGAGGTAACCGCGAAGGAACCCCCAGGCTTCTTATAACAGTAGAAATTCGGAGCCTCAAACCAATTCCTGCCGACCTCCTCCGTGACGGACGCGCCAAGCTCCTCACGCCCTGGACCGTACTCAGCGGTCCTCCCAAGATCCACCACCAAAGGGGACGCGTCGCTTCTCTTTTAACCGTTAGAGCGCAAGGCCACGAAGGGCTTCGGCAGTGCGGAAAGTGAAACCCTCCGGGTGGCCCGAAGGCGACTGCGACGGATGGACCTAAAAACCGCAGTTCTCTCGTTGCCGGAAGACAGTATAAGTCTACCTTCACCGGCTTTCGCAGTTTCCCTGCGTCCAGGTCCGGGACTGTGTGCCGCAGTCTCGTGGCAAGTGTCTTGGTTGCCCGCATTGGAAATAGTAAAGCCAGGTGTGCTTCCCAATATCTCCAAGGGTCCTGTAAACGAAGTGGAGGACGTTAATCTCTTCTCACTTTCCGCATCTCGCCCCCGTGCTTGCAGCGGATTCTAAGAACGCTTCTCGACATCTCGATAAAGATGGTGAATCTAAGCACTCGTATCCGAAGCGTTCTTGATATTAATTTTTGCCAAGATAAAGGGCTAGGAAAGAGCCATTGCCGGCCGATTCATAGGATTCACTGTGCCCTTTGTACTTTTCTCGCTGTTCAGACCAAGCAAATGTTTATTCAATGATAGTGCCTATTCTTCGAGGAGGCCGGTACTGAAGTTTAGCAAAGGTGTCGGCTTGAATCGTAGATGCAGCTCGTTCCATTTCGTCTAGATTTTTTTTTTAAACGCTACCTAATATGTGGGTGGAAGCGTGAGTAGCTCTGATGATAGCCCATGCTAGTTTGTCTGAACATGGGGACGCCGCGTCAGCAAGGACATACAGCCCCTGGAAAGCCCTTACCAATTCAATGAGCTACTTCTGTGGATGTTGTGTGCGGGTACGGAGCTCGCCCTGAATCCGGATTTTGTGATCCTGTGGCAGGAACTCACTCTGAATCGAGTAATGAATTTGGCTACTATCGATGAACTTGGTTTTCTTTTTTCTCGAGATTGCAGTGCAGTGAGTAAATGCGACTGACAAAAGAAGAGTGACGTTGGTTTCAAAGTCAATTCCTGACGCAAGTGTGTAGTTTCGGAGTTCCGAGACGGACATTTCCCCTGACTTCCTCTCAGCGCTTTGCTAGACCTCCCATGATGATGCGCTCGCCGGGACTGGTATCGTGTCGCTGGCGGAGTCTGGTTTTGTGTCGCTGACGTCGTTATACACGAGTGCGCCTAGCGTCAAATCGTCGTCATCACTCATGGTTTGATAGGCGTCCTCCATAGGCGACATCCTGTAGTAGTGAGTGTTTCTTGAGGTAAAAATGTTTAAGCTTGAGTAACGAAACCTCGTCTGTACCCGACGTTTAAAAAAAAAGTGTCAATAAGGGCCGGCGGAGTCTTCACCGCTGCCTCTCCTTCACAGGAATTGATTTGAAAAAAGGCAACAAAATGAAGTTCTGGTGAAAGCGCGAAAGCAACTACTGATTGGTTCGCTCGGATGAATTGGAATAAGCATCCGCAAATACAGGCAAACGTAGAAATGCAATCATGACCGTGTAAAAAGCAGAAACGAACCCAGGTAGTGGCCATCCTTTCAGGCGAGCAGTATATCACGATTGGGCTTCAGTGTGGAAATTTCCATACTGCTGACCGTCTCGGAGAATCACAAGATAAACTGGATCAGCAGAACGTAGGCATCTAATCACCGTCATTTCCCGCGCCGTGATAAAAAGTGCCCCCGCACATACACTGCGACGGCCTTTTATCAGCGGCAGAGCGCCGATCGCGTGTCCAATTGCACTTGAACCACTCGCTGTGGCAATGACTATGAGCGATTTGGAGTGCGGGCTACTCTTGTTTACCGCTTACGATACAGAGGTTGCCCAAAGCTTATACATGGAAATTTACTGGAATGTATTCATATTTTTTTTGTTTTGTGGACCTCTTTTTATATTTTTTTAAATCTCTTAAAACACTTTAGATTTTAAAGGCTTGTGTGTTTTGTTAAGACCGTAGTATTAAACTGGTGGTCATTCCCTTCTCTTGTGCGATCGCGTAAGATATTGTAGTATTCCAGAAGTTTTGTTTTTTTCACGGCATTAATCACATTAGCTGGCGGTTGAAGAATGGCTCAAAGTTGATTTGGTGGTGAATGGAACTATCCCCTTCGGTAATAAAAATAGTCACAAGAGTGTTTTTGAGGGTACCTGAACAAGAAACTACAGGTTTTTTGTTCACTACAATCTCGCGAGAATGTTGTTAGAAACTACATTCTCGCAAACGGTTTCCGAAGGTCTGTTCTCGCTTTGATTATTCGGCTCGATTTTGCGCACAGAAAAAAAGGAAAAAAGCTGAAATGTAAAGGAACGAATTTGCACTCAATCGCTTTAGGGCTGCATAGAAAGTTATTTTCAGTACCCGTCGTGATAAGCGATTATTAAAGGCAACGAGAGAGAAGGCCCATGATTACTTAGCGGTGTTGCCTGAAAGGCTAGGAACTTTCTTCCTTATGATCCAGGCCGCATACCTCAAAATACCTCGTGTCTGTTATCGGTTTAGTAAGAAACACCGTCTGCGCAAGAAAATCGAAAATTGGAACCTGCAGGCCAGAAATAATTGATTTCGACTGCATTGTTAGGACAAGTTTTGCTACTAAAGGGACCGTCGCCTTTCCTCTGGGCCACATGGATGTTCAGATATACGACATTCCGCTTTCGTTGCGACTGAATAGGCTCTTTACTTTTTGTAATTATTGACGTTTTAAACGTGAAAGGTTATTTGGATAGCTGCCCAGCATTACGTCAAACCCAAAATGTGGAGCGGTCACGAAGCTCTACCCAGATTGGTTCACAGGGTAGAGGAAAACTAAGGAAGCTAGACGCTGATTGGTTAACGAGGGAGGTCATGCGGATAGAGGTGGTTGATGATGAGGTGGTCACGTGATGAAGGAAGGGCGCACTGATCGATTCGTGATTAGCGGCGTTAGACCATTCCAGGGAGCTGCTATAGACCGTTTTACTGAAAGAGGGCGAGAGAGAAAAGGGGAAAGGGCTACCGGCGCTTTCCTCCTTTCTGATTGTGTAGAAAGAGTGAAAGTCCCGGATGAGAGGCTTGGCCGGTGTTGGGTGTCTGCTGTGCCCCAACTTCGTTCGCGCTTTCTTTTCTGTATTAGACTCGCAAACTTAATTAGAGCCACGGGCTTCGATGGCGACAGTTCCCCGGTCATCGGGACACCATTGCTCGGTCGTAGGGTGCACGAATAACGACAGAAAGCGTCGAACACTGTCCGAGGACCTACGTAGCTTGCACGGAATCCGGCAAGGCGAGAGCGGCTGCAATGTCTTTAAGGTCCATCGCTTTCCACATGACCCCGGTCTCGGCGGCAGTGGATTTCGTCCGTAAACCGAAAAGCGTTTCCTCAACGCCATCCTCTCGACTGTGCTCGGAACATTTTGTGAATGGAGCGCGCACCGAATGCTGTACCGCCGATGAACATGGGGTACGCTCGCAAGGTGCGTGCCAGTTTTCTCGTGATAATTGCTGTTTCAGCTTGTAAAATTTTGTAACTGAATTTATCTTAATATTAATAATTTGCAGTGGTGACTGACTCAATTTTATCATCTACAACACTTAGTTGAAGGCTCATTTCCGCCGCCGGGTGAGGCTATAAATTGTTGAAAAGGTAGTTCTATCGGTTTTCCTGAATCGCGATCTCCTGCGCGATACCAGAGAGCCGGCAAAAGCGCTCCTTGGAGTGGCGCTGGTGGGTTGTTTCCGTTGATTGGGCGCTTTGAAGCGCTGGATAGTCGCTGCAGGGTACGTCTCGTGTGTTGCGATCTGCGTTTTCGAGCCCAGTGGGCACGTTTCTTTGTTCGAGTAATGGCATCCGCCAGTGCGGCGACGGGGAGAACAGCGGCAGCGAACGTGTCAGCGATAGAAATTGGAGGTTGGTACTCAAAATATTGCATCAAATAGTAAAATAATTCGTGGCTGCCTTGAGGTTTTCGGCGGTTCGATATAAGTACATCTAGAACGTCTTCGTCGTTCATCCACAAGGAAATATAGGAATACGGACACGCAAGATAAAAGCAGCGCGGCAAAACGATCTGTAGCAGCTCCGGGTGTTTACAAAAGTTAGTTGAGGTTCCCGTTTCGTGTATCGCTTGTTGATTACTACTAAACGGCTACGTTGAAACAGGCCCATTGCAAGCAAAAATTGATGAATGGTTCATCATTTCCAGTCATACGGAAAGCGATGGAGCTTAGAAACATTGCAGCCGCACTCGCCTTGCCGGATTCCATGCAAGCTACATAGGTCCTCGGACAGTATTCGGCGCTTTCTGTCCTTATTCGTGCACCCTATCACCGAGCAATGGTGTCCCGATGACCGGGGAACTCTCACCATCAAAGACCACGGCTCTAATTAAGTTTGCGAGTTTAAAACAGAAAAGAAAGCGCGAACGAAGTTGGGGCACGGCAGACACCCAACACCGGCCAAGCCTCTCATCCGGGACTTTCCCTCTTTCTACACAATCAGAAAGGAGGAAAGCGCCGGTAGCCCTTTCCCCTTTTCTCTCTCGCTCTCAAAATGGCGCTACCCACGATAAAACGGTCTATAGGTGGGTATGGTAGGCGTTAAGTTATCTAACAAAGGATGCAGCGAAACATAGCAGTTAGCTCCGCGGAATATCTGTGATGGACAGCGTGATCAAAGATGTTAGAAAATTGAGTGTGAGTAGTAAAGATCAATTCATTACTCCACGAACCAGCGTGAACATGCTTTGCTATGAAATGTAACATATGAGCGATTAAGCAAGAACGCTTCACGCATGCAAAACAATTGCATAGATATTTGCCCTTCATTTTATTAGTCAGCTTCTGTACTGTCGATTGCCATATCCCCTGGCCTTGCTTCAGCTGTCGCTTTTTTTAGGAAACTGATCCGCGCGACAAAATTGCTAAGCAACTATTCCTCCAGGTATATTTTTGTTACAATTAATCTTTATTATTTTTATTATAGGGCGTATAAAGAAATAAACATCAATAACACACCACAATATCAAACAGCTGTGACAGGAAGAATGGACGTTGGGATGACCTTCCTCTCTAGTCAACATGCCACTCTGCAAATAACAACCGCTATTCAAACACCAAAAAAAAAATCCAGATTTAAACTGCAGTATTTTTTTAATTATAGTCCGCAGACTGCACATCTAAAAGTTAAAACTTCACGATGTGCAGACTGTTTACTTGTTTGGAATATACAAGTATCTGTTTCTTCAAGATCACTCAATTTTACTAACGAAATAAAGTTAGTGAACTCCAAATTATCTTTATTTTGATTTCTGTATTATTGAGGCTTCAAAGTGTGATATTAAAGCAGAAATGTGTCAAAGTGTATTGCATTCATTTCTATTTCGTGTGCGATCTTTGAATCATGTGGAGACAACGCAAATGGTACGACCCTGCACTGAGCGGACACTACCAAGGGTAAATATATTGTCGTCAAAATTGGCGCTGCACGTACAAACGGCGAACAAATTTTTGTCCTACGAAATTCACTATACTCAATTTGTTTCCATAGACTTACCCAATTTAACGTCGACTAATTCTTGCAAATCTTGTTTGCAGGGAGGCGGCTAGGGCCATGTCCGATATAAAAACCTCCAATGGATCGGAAATGATACACATATTATGGAAGTTGGGAATTCATCACTATGGGGTGCAGAGGGTGGAGATGTCACCGACCTTAATGAGGATGGGGGTTAGTGGTATAATGCAGGTATTCGATCTCATGAAGGTATGTCAGTTACGATATGCATAAGCGTTTTAGGAGAGATAAGGGAAGCATATGTTTATTTAAATGTTTAGTCGCCCTCAAGGCTGTTCTCCATTTTATTGTTTAATGTAGAGAAGCAAAAATATTTGCGATATCCTGCGTTTTTTTGACTCCTCAACTATTTGTATTTCTGAAAACGCGTCATTATTCTGTAATTCTTTTCTCAAGTAAGGCCATCCGTTTCAGAGGAGAGGTGTCTATTGACAGAAATAATGATCTTGCGCACGTTTTGTTTGGCAGATAAATATGTAAAAATATCAATTTACCTTTTTGATACTGTTTCAATGCAAACAGCAAGCCACGTTTTTTTCTGATAATAAGCGATGCACCTTTGACCTCTTAATGAGTCTTCTGAATAGGTCGTAAAATTTTGGGTTAGACAAATCTTTTGCGTGTTCTTCGGTGTGTTCCTTTTTTTAACATCGGTGCATTTTGTGAATTGGTTTCGAAAATCACTAAAAACGGCGCTTATCCATAAACAAATTATAAAAAACTCAGAGTGTAAGTTTAAAACTTTGAGGATGCTTTAGATTTGCCTTTCGGAGTCGAACCTAATAGCGTTTTCAGTCGCCGTTTTCATCGCCTTCCTATTCGCTTCTCAAGCTCTTCCTCCTCGTGAGCAGCAGTACGGTGGATATAGGCTAGTCAGTAGCGTGTCTGGCTCGGAGCCGAAGAGCCATGGGTTAAAAATCCCACCTAAAATATTCAAATTGTTTTAAGACAAATACAATACTTTATAAAGTGATATCATTTGAGACATGGCGACCTTTATTTCGCATTACATGTCATGTTTCATTTTTATCGCATTCATTCCACACGTGACGTCTAGTTTTCCGTGAGCGTTGTGGGCTGCTTGAAATCCGCATCCGACGTCAAGTGGTTGTGATATCGTAAACCTATCAGCCTATCAGGATTTTCGCGTCTCGCCACCGACGTCGGCTTGCCTATCATGCCACCGCAGCCTGCTTTCTGCGACACGAGATCCTTAACGCTACCGCATTAACGTGAGAGGATACCCAGGAAACCCGTCCTAACTATTGCAAACGTACAAGAAATCGGTGCCTGCAGGACTTATGAAAGGTACTGCACAAAAGGTTTGATATTTTTTATGGGTTTATTATTTTTTTATTTTTTTACCAACGGTTAACTTTTTATGTTATTCCGTCTTATCCATTTTTTGACACCGCAGGATATATTTCGGTGTTTTTTCGCAAATTAAAGAAGGAAAGTCTGAGTCATGGGTCAAAAATCGGACTATTATGAGAGGCAGAAGAAAATAACAATTCGAAAATGCGACAGACAATTTATTATTTTGTAATTTAATGTAAATTTATAATGTAGTAAACAATTATTAATTTATTTTGATAAGAAGTTTTTCAGCAGTTATGAAAACATGCCACTAAACCTACGTGCATTCAACGGCATCTGTCTGCCATAAACATTTTTCAATAGTGTTTTGATAAAGCTGTGTCCCAACGCCGCTGTCGAGAGGTGCCACAGTTCCTGACAAGACACAGCAGGTTGCGAAAACAAAGCTCAAATAAGGGGTAACTTGAGGGATTGGAACGAGTTGTATTGAATTGAACATGACGCAAAAGGTGTTGAAACGTAAATAGTTCCTCTCTCTTCAAATTACAGACAATACAAAGCGAGCAAAACAAGTATAAAGCATCTCCTCCATCATCTGCACACCTAGTTATGGGCATTGATCTGATATAAAAATAGGACTGGGATGCTATACAAAACATTGTTTGGACCAACTATCGGCAAGTACATGTGTATTTAAGATCGTTTTATGTTTCCAACTATTACATTTTTAATATAGAGGAAGCTTCTACTAGAGAAAAAACATATGTGTACTAAGAAAATGTTTATTTAACTGTGGCCGCTCTCCTACCAAAGTAGCGGGTCTTGCAAGTCCGTCGATACTGAGAAAACAAACATTAGCTCGCTGTCATTGTAAGAACTCTCAATTCTAAAAGCACTCAAGTGTCAGAGAGCGTGCAAAAGCCATTAATAGATATCAAACTTAAGATTTGTATCATCATACTTCTTTGTTTACCATTTTTTTCTTTATTAATGAAAATGGTACGAGAGGTCATTATGAGAAATTCCCCACCGAAGAACTTCAGTTTTCTCGTATTTCCACAGTTAACATGACTTGCCATTTTTACGGGTGAGATTTCAGTGTATCGATTTTCTATTGATTTTCTATTTCCCCGGAGTGAACTAGGAAATATATATCTCGTCACATTACATAATATTCTCCAACGAGTCAGGCTTTTGTGACTCGATCCGTGAAACCAGATGAAGAATGATTCTGGGCTTCTCTTTTCTCCTTAGAAAATAAAACTGTGTGATGGAGAATAAAACCGTGTGAAAGGTAACAACCTTATGCGCGAAAATTGGAAATTTAGCATCCTGTTAATCAGCATATATGGCACACATTGATAGAGAAACAGTACTGTACATTTTAGAAGAACAGTCAGTCATGCGGGAACGCTCCGAAAACTGTTGGGCAGGAACCTCGTGGACAGAGAGACGCTCGAAAACACATTTTTCATTGACTTCATGAACGATTCGAAACGCACAAGAACGTCTTGCAAGCGGTCAGCACGTGCGGCAAGGCTTAATTTTTTTAGTAGAATTAGGAAACAGACAATCATAGAGTTAGAAAACTTTCTAGGTAGCAATAGCTAAAATGGTAAGTCAAGAACTGTGGAAGTGATACAAAAGTGACGAATGAGGGATTTGACATATGAAGATCTGCAGCACAAAGGAGCGTTTAACTGGTACAAAGTACATAATAAATACTGATGTATGTTCAAGGTTATAACAAGTTTACCCGGCAGAGAATTATAATTAACCACACTTGTGCCACGAGTCTCAATGAATAATAGACGCAACTGGTATGTACAGGTGCAAGTAGTTACTCAAGCTCATGGAAACACTTCTGGGCATGCAAAAAGTAGTTATAAATATTATGGGTAAAAAGTAAAACGTAAAAACGAATATGCTCTTCTTTTTTCCCGAAGGAATCAACGCTATTAATGTAGAAACGATAGCAATATATTTGCTCTTTTTACGTTTCTTTTTTTCTTGAGGACAAGACGCTGCTTGTGCGACCGCACAAGCTGGGTCTTCTAGAGTCGAACGGTGTCATATTGATTGTCCTTCTCCTGTTAATCAAGCTGCAGTGTTACATTATTTTTCTTGTTGAAAAAGAGCACAACGGGGACAAGGACAAAAAGACAAAGAGAACACACGACAAGCGCTGATTCAGCGCTTGTCTTGTGTACTGTTCGTCCTTTGTCCTCGTGCCAGTCGCGCTGTTTTCAACATGAACCCTTACGAAATCGCCCAGTTATCTATCCGTTTCCTTATTGGCAAATAATGTTCTGCACAATTTAAATGTGAGATGGCCAAATTAGTACTGCCAGTTTAGTTTGTTGCAGGGCCGCCATTTTGTTGAATAATTGTTGATTTGTGAACAAGTGATCACTAACATGACGATTCTGGTAATGTTTATTTAGATTCAACTTTTTTTCTCCGTTTACCTTTCTAGCATAATTGGCACGCCATGACATATAAACACAACTATGTCACCCCTATTTCATACTCACTGTATTGGGCCTTTTTGTGGATGATATAGGAAGTGAGGAGCTAAGCAGGTCTTTGATACGTACTTTGCACAAACTATTTGCATAGATCCCTGGTAGCACGTAGCTCATGGCCAAATTGTGGCAATTGTGTGAGTGTTTTAGACCTTTGGAGGCCTGAACAAGCCAAAATCAGTCTACCCAGGTTGCACAGAGGTTCTGGGCCCTGGGGTTGGCATTTCACTGGGAGTTTAGGGCCTTGAAAAAGTCCGAAGAAGCGAGCAAGTGGGGCCAACCCTGGCAGTTTCCTTGGCAAGAGTCTGGGTATTTTGGCCCCAATTCTCCAAACAAGTGCCGAACTTGGGGGCTTCTCTGCCTGGTAGCTCAGCTGTCACCTGGCATCTTTGGACTTAATCGCCTAACGATGCCAGACTTAGGCTTACTGGCAGCGGTATTTCGGTTGATATATGGCATTTTGGAGGCCAAACTCGCCAAACAAGTGCCAAAGTTAGGAAACTTCACTTTTTTGTGTGTTCGTCTGTCATCTCGTGCCTTTCGGGCCAAAATCGCCACAGATGTGACAAAGTTAAGCTTTCCGAGCCTTTTTACCGACTCGGCATTCCTGGAATCTTTTGGGCCCGAAGTCGCCAAACAAGTGCCAAAGCTTAGTCTTCGAATCCTGATAGTTCGGCTGTCATTTTGCACCCTACAGGCCAAAGTCGCCGAACAAGCGCCAGAACTGGGCTCGCAGCCTTGCTGTCCGGCTGATGATGCTTTGGATGTACGCGGGTGGTCTACAACGTGCAATTTAATAGAAATCAGGTTTTAGTCTACTCACAACTTTTGATTTTATTTTTGATGTATCTTGATTTCTCTAGGCAAAAGGAGGGCCCAGTGTTTTGGCGCGGCTGGACCAGCATTTGCAAACGCAGATTTTGCCGGATTGTTGTGTTCGCGCTTACGTACTCACATGCCAATATCAGGACGTGCAGTGAGAATGGCTCGACGTTCCATAAACTTCTTCCGTTGAGCAAGCGCTGTGCCCGAACTGATGTGCGCACGTCTCCTCAACAGATATCATTATTAGACGGCGCATCGCAAAAACAAGGGTAGCTCTGTGCGTGTCTTGCATTCCTATTGAGCACTGTCAACTCCTAGCGATAACGAAAAGCGAGAGTCAAAGTGGGTCGGTGGTATTGCGCTCCCTTCCCATTGGGATGAACTAAGACATAATCCTGCAGGGACTATTTGAAGCATTGCACAACATCGACCCAGACGCTCCTTTCAATCACAGTCTATCACTTCTCCCCCCCCCCCTCCCCCCTCACGAAAGGTGCCATTCCAAGCCGCGGGTACGAAATATGGAATCTCTTCCCTTTCAGTCAAAAATGCAGAGGGAGCTAAGCTACATTGCTCGTGCCCCTTCGACTTCGTCTTTTGATAAGCCTCCCACCTTCGTTTGTGTGTTCGTGTGGCTGTCAGTGAACGCGTTTGGGCCCATTAAAGCAAACCCGAAGGGTGGAGCGAAACGCGTGACCTCAATTTGTAGCACGCGTAGTACAAAAACGCTTAGACAAAAATATGCAACGTGACTCACTCTGTAGTGGTGATGGGATCTCCGGGACTGTTGTTTGTGCCGTTTACCAACTTATAAAAAAGGAGGGCCACGTAGGTCCGGTTTCCGAAATTTGATCTTCAGTTCTCTGTTGCTTTTGTGCGTTGCACACGTGGCCGTACGTTTTTTGTTGTAAACGGCCGGACTACGTCCACTCCTATTTTTCCGTAATGCACTTTTTTCGCCGGAGTCCGTGGAATTCGTGTTCTGTCTTTGTCGACCGCGCTTCGACAAAAACTGCTCCTTGCAGACGACAAGACGTCAGTTGAATGTGCGCGGCCTTCTTTCTCGACTGTGTTTTTGGGCTGCCGGAATCGGATTATGAATCTTTCGAGGATTACATGATATCGCTTATATAATAAGCACACCGCAAGCATGTTTCTGATAGTAGTTCTGCTTTTCTCTGAATGCTCGCGTTTTTTGTGTTTTAATTTATGAGTTTTGCTTGGCATAATATCAGTGTTAAATATATTTTATAATATGCTGTTTAAATAAAAGAAACGTATAACATTTGTAAGTATGTTCGAGAATAAGCTGTGTGTAATGATTGATCTATTAAGCGTCTGGGGTCATTCAAAACAATTTTTTTCGTCCGTGTATGTTATTGATATGCGACAAATGATACGCAACGTCATATACAACACAAACATGCACGACGTCCGCCCAACGCGGAGCAGGCCCATCGTAAAGTATTTGCGTGATATAGTGCGAACACTGGACCGGGGCAAAACGACTGTATGGCAATATCATCCGGATATCGAACGGTGGTGCAAAATTGAGCAATATTGGAAACGAGTTTACGCCGACACTTGCACTACACTGCCAAGTATTGCCGTCTAGTTTGGGAACGCAGATGGTGAGGTCTAACCATCGTGAATCCAACGCTTATTTAGTTTAGGTTTTCTTCTGGAGCGCATGAAAGAGTATTTCTGTGGTACACCAAAGAAATGCCAAACTTCGGCAGGCCTCTGAACTTTCTTTAGCAAATTTGGCATTTCTTTGGCACTCCAGTGGCTAGCAAGAAGAGCCAAACTTCTGCATGCCCCGAATTCCTAAATTAGGATTTACTTTGGCAGTTATGGCTCAAGTCTGGCACTTACTTTGGCACAACTCTGGCAAACCGGAGAAAAGCCAAACTTTGGCTTATCTGTAATAATCAAATTTGGTGTTACTTTGGCAGCTATGGCTGCAGTATAGCACTTACTTCGGCACCCTTGTTGCGGACCAGATAAGAGCAAAACTTTAGCATGTCGAAATACCCAAATTAGGTGTTTCTCTGCCAGTTCTGGCTCAAGTATGGGACTACTTCGGCACTCGTGTGGTGAACCAGAGAAAAGCCAAACTTTGGCATGTCCTAAACACCCAAGTTAGGCGTTGTTGTGGCCCTTATGGCTCAAGTATTGAACTATTTTGGCACTCCTGTAGCCGACAAGACAGGAGCCAAACTTTGGCATGCCCTAGTACCGCCCAACTTGGGCTATAGTTAGGCAGCGTACTTTGGCACTGATGAACGCATTGTGCAAAACCTAACTCGGCCAAAGTTTTGCCCTTAATTTTGCCAGACCTTTACCCAAGTTGGACTTTTTTTTTGGCGTGCTACTGTGTAATCTGATATATTTTGGCAAGAGCCTGGGTATTTTTACCCTAATCCTTCACAAAACGTTTCAGAGTTAGGCTCTTGTTTTTTGCTAGCTTGGCTGTCAACTGGCGCCTTTTTGCAAAACTTTCCAAAGGAGTGCCAGCGTAAAGCTTCATTCCTGGCAGTTCGGCTGTCATCTGGCATATTTGGGCCAGCCAGCCAAACAAGTGCCAAACTTAGACATCACTCCTTTTATTTGGGCTAGCATCTGGCTTCTGTGGGCCGGAGCGGCCAAACAACTAGTAAAATTAGGATTACTGCCGGGGAGAACGGCTCCCATATGGCATCTTTGGGTCAAAGTCGCCAATCAAGTGCCGAAGTTTTTCTTCATTTCAGGGTTGGGCAGTTTCGCGTATACAAACATATTGCAATAGTATTTCAGAAACACATTTTGTATCTGCATTTTTTTATCGCAATACAATTTTTCGCCAGTATTTTATTTTTTGTATCGAAATACATTTGGAATGTTTCTTTTGTATCGCGATACACTCTGGGTAAAATGTATTTTGTTAATATTTCTAAAAAATACCCCAATCCCCGGGAAAAAAAAATGTCCGAACTTGTTTTTTAAACTTCTGAGGGCCCCAGGTTAAAAGAGGTGCATGAGCACTATGACTATGCGGACCCAGGTTCCTTGCGATTCGCGAAACTATTTGTCTATGCGTACTCTTCATTCTTCTAAGAAGTGTTGCGTAGTCAGGGGCTCAAACCAGTTTTGCGCATCAGGAGTGAAATAGGAGCATCTTCTGCCACATGTTCTTAGGTAGGGATTTCGTAAGTCATTGTTTGTTGACAGATAATGCCCGCTGCTAACCGTATGTCTTGCATTGGCGTACGCTTGGAATAGTAATAATTACTCACGCAGTGAAGTTCAACACATATCCGAATGCACGTGCGCCCGTTATATTGCACGCCTCAAGGGTAAGCCATCAATCGACGTAATCGTGACCCGTTGTTCTTGTTATCCGATACCCTGGAAGGAGGCTAGAAGTGATCTCGTTGTGCCGACCCAGGCTTCGTTCACCTGCCACGCGTCTCGAGCGCGCTGTGTTTCAGAGAGCTCGCACCTTTGCCGAAAAACACAGGTCGCACTCCACGAGGGTCTGTTTGGATGACGCTAGAGCGAAACTTGAGAACTGCCATCCATGCGTCACAGCATTGGCGGATCGGCAGGAAGGACGGTCACAACAACGATACCACGGTATCGTTTTTTCAACTGTTAAGAAGATAAGGTATCTGCTCCAGGATGCTTCAGGTAGTTCAATATTCTCGAAAATTCAAAATGCAACTGCCTCCACGATTTTTAAAAGGTCCCCTACAACCACAGTACGTATTGTCCTTTCATACACCAGCGCGGGTAAAGTTTCATGTTCAAGGCAACACCGACAGATAAAATAATACCAGTTTATTCCGCCGTGACGTCCTTTGATCACCTAGACAAGGGCGCTCTTACTGGACAGAAGCGTGGTGACGTTTTGATCGGATTTAGGGTGACATAAGATTTACTTAGAGGTCTAGGTCTTTTCGCATCACTCGTCACACTGACAGGATGTCGAGAACATTTTAATTACAACGTTCCGATACGCCCGATAAATATGCTTGATAACGATAGGATGCATGTGCAAAGGCGGCGGCAGATTATGAGGCATCGTTATTGAAGTCAGCGGACAACCTTCTAAAACCTCTGTTATTTCATTGGTCGTCGTTACGCTAATTGTGGTCGGGTCGATTATCGTAGTTCTATTTATCGTTGAGTCGGACTCTGTGAGTGTCCGACGTCGTAGTTATGGTCGTCGTTGGATCGGTAATTGTGGATTTAGCCTTCGCTGTTTTGTATATCGTGGCAGCGCCGGTACCCATGCCTTTTAATTTTGGTGAAGCTGAATGAGTGCACGTGTCCACCAGTGCTAGACAAAATATCGTTATAATAAAACTAGGCTTTTCTTCGTAGTTTAAAATGCCTTCAAGTTCATTTTCAAGATTGACGTCATGCGTCTACACCTTTCCTGTTGGACATCATAAGGTGAAATAGAGCAAGAACGTCCCTTCATTTCCAGCTCTACTGGCGGCCGCCTGCCTCAAAATGGCCCAGCTGCTTCCCCGGCCGAAAAAAGCCTGAGGATTCGCATGATCTCATTTATTGATTTTTAGGGCAGACACTGACTAAAAAGAAAAATACAATTTTTTTCCAAAAAAGTAGATTCTGAAGGGTGTCGTGTTTGTATCCACCATATAGGAAGTATTACCAGAAAGTTGTAATTGTTTACACTGTATACATATATATTGTTATAAATTAGTTTCAATCCACTTATCCTAAATAAATGTAGAAGATTCAGCACTTTAAACACCTTTTTTCTGTTCTACTGTTTTGCATAAATTTCACTTTATAAAAAAGTTTGGAAACCGGAGAAGAGGAAGGGCTCACGCGTTGTTTTTCCTATCATGATTTTAATGGCCAATGCAGCTGGGGCTTGTTTTCTTCTATTTTTTACTTCAAAGGTGTATTTTATAAAACACTTTGAGATTTTTTCATGACATAAAAGATCACAATCTACTTCAATTGTTAGCTTAAAAAACAAGTATTTATTTTTTCAAAGTTTTGTATTTACAGTTGCGTTTCCCAGTCATCTCGGTGCATATCTAGTAAAGAAAAAAGTTGGGCGTTGCCATAGTTTTCTAACCTTATTTTTCTAAACAATATCAAGGTGGTCCTCCTTAAAATGACTACAATGTCATACAATTCATGTCCGTAAAAAAAAACAAAAAACATTCACTGCATTTTGTCTTACAACCGCCTGTGTATACTGTAAATTTCATTCATATTAAACCACAGCTCTAAAAGTTGACCTTTTTGGGTAGTGTGGTCCCTTCAAGTGAGTTTTTTTTTTTTAGTGCAGCGGTTACACCTGAACAATTAAAACGGCACTGCAAGCAAAAAAAAATAATCTATAACAAATTTTTCAAGACATTTATGAAATCTTAAAGGGTTCGTTAGACACCTTTAAACTCATCGCCGAATATCTCATAACCGTTAAAGATTTCTTGAAGGGAGCGTCGAAACATCTCGGAAATACTGGTGGGTTCCATTTGATGTTTTTTGAAAGGAAAACGAACAAAATAATGTTGTGTAGATTAACAGAGCGCCGCATAAATTATGCCTGGGACGTCAGCCGATTGGATGGACGAAATACATTAATGTTTCCTCTGGCATAACCTTCACTTCATTATTCACAAATGAATCGATTTGAGTTTAGGGCTAAGAAATAGCATGCTGTCAAAAGGACAAAGCATGGGCATTCTGAAAATTATTTAGTTGAGTAGTTAAATCCATGAGTTTTTTTTTTTTTTACAATATCTTCAACGTCCGACTGCACAACAAAAACTGCAATAAAGACGGGAATTGCCCGATGTTTTTTTATAGGAATTATTTTATACTAACTCATGTCAACTATAGTTCAGGTCAAGTCTCGTTACTTCTCCATGCCGAAAATTGTAAGTTTTGCTTCAAGCAGTTTTTAGAGCGCTGCTCTTAGGCGCCTGTTTCCGACATCAGAGGTGTCGCCGTCGCCGTCGCCGTAATCGCGCGTTGCATTATGGGACGTTTCCCAAAATGACCTCACATGCGACGTCACGTGTGACGTCACGAGGCTCACGAGTGACGTCACGAGGGTCACAAGGGAGGAGAAGGAGGAGGAGGAATTTGTTGCGCTAAATTAAGCGGAAACTTTTTTTCCGCTAGATGTAGCAAAAACATTCCCCCGCTAAATTGAGCGGAAAAATTACCCTCTAAAATTAGGGGATAAAAATGCCTCCAAGATTTAGCGCAAAAACGTTCCCGCTAAATTTAGCGGGAAAATTTCCTGCTAAATTTTGCGAAACATTTCCCCGCAGAATTTAGCAGAAAAATTCCGGGCTTATCATCTAGCGGAAAAATTTTTCGCTAAATTTAATGGAAAAAATTTCCCCCTAAATATAGCTGAAAAATTTCCCCATACAGTTAGCAGAAAAAAAGAAACCTGTAAATTCACAGGCAAATTTTCAGACTAAATTTAGCGAACATTTCTCCGCAATACTTAGCGCAAAGCATTTCCCGCTAAGTTAAGATAAAATTTTTCTCGCTATATTTACCGAAAAAAGTTTCAACTAAATTCCGCGTTTTTTTTTTGCGGTGAATTTAGTGGGAAACATTTCACGCCTAATGTTTCCGCTAAATTTAATGTGGATTATTTTCCCGCTAAATTAGGCAAAAAATGTACCGAAAAGTTTCCGTCAAATTGGAGGAGAGCAGAAGAGAAGTGTACGGAGGGGCATACCCTCCCCTCCGTACCCTCCCCACCTCAAGAACTGCACTCTAGTTCGGCATTACGAGGGAGTTGTAAGCGTCTTTCTCTTTTTTATATATTTTTAATTTCTTCTAACGCATCAACGTTTTTTTCATTGCGAACTAAACGCGAAGTAAAACAAACAAAAAATTGTTTCCACATAAAACGAACAAGTTTTTTTTTTAAGTATTGCATATGGTATACAGAACAGAAGGGAATGGAAACATTCCTTCGACAACTTAGTGATTAGATAATGTTTGTTCCACTGTCTAAAACTGGGTCTCTCCATTTCATCTGCTTAGCGCTACTGAAAGGAGACATCTTTTCGGCCTATTTTTATTTCAGATAGTTTGGTATTACAGAAAAAAAATATAGAAACAGACAGTGAATACGCGTAGGCACAAGTAGACATGGTGTTTGGATAGAAGAGCATCAAAGGGTTTTGAAATCGATCCATGTTGCATATAAATCAGTCCATATCAAATAACAAATTCATTGCTCATTGCAAATACGCTTAGAGGATGTTGCCAAAATTCATGAGAGACCAATCCAACCATTTCACTAATATATTAAACTCTTTACATAACGCGTACGAATGACTATATATTAAAGTATTTTTGACTATCGTGCACCAAAGCTTACGTCGGATATATCGATTACCGAGATATGCGTTAAAGAGAGATGCTCACTGCGTAATATGTAGGGATATATTACATCAAGCGATCTAAGTGCGTCGTACACCTAAACTTACTGAAACTAGCTTGCTTCTATACGTTACAGAAACATAACATTAACAGAATATCGCATTAACACGAATCCGTGCATTCTTCATGTTGTCACTCAAATGCTTATTGTGCGCTCCTGTCTCTCGGGTTTACTTTTTGTTTCAGGCTAAGTCCAGACTCCGATGTAAAGTAAACAATCAAGTAGAGTCAAACGTCCTAGTTCCTAGGCCTTTTCCTGTTTATGATTTCTTCAGCGATGATAGAACACGTACAGAATCATGACAAAAACCCTATGAATGTGATTTTGAAACTGTCTGATTGGCCCCTTTAGCTCAGTCAATCGTCTTCGTCTGAACATAAGGTGAAATGAGGTTTAGTTGAATGCCGTGAATTTTCGCATGATTGTTCATGATGGTTGCAGAGAATGTTTACACGCATACATTGAAACTTTTTTGATTTTTTGCAGCTCTTTCCACGTTGATGGAATCATAATACGGACGCACCTAGAAGGCGACATCGTGTCGACCGGTGCATGCCGTATGACGGGACCAAGTGTATTTGAACAAAGTTTAAACCTCTATGAAGTTGCAGTTGTAAGACAATTGTTTTGTGTTGTTTTAATAGTGTTGATAATCAACAAGTGTTATTTGCTGTCTTTCTTGGAAACTTTCCTGAAATAGCTTTTTATATTTAAGGAGATAAAGTTTTGCAGCGCTGACTTCAGAAAAAAAAAGCTTAATTTAAATTAATTTTGCACAAGTTCTAATATACGAATTAAATAATTGCAGAGCCCGAACAACTTGATTTTTTTTTTGTTTCATGGCGTTTATGGTTTAACAGTCTTGGGATTATTACAAAAAATATTGCGCGATTGCAATCTTTAATTTATTTAATATTGAAATATAGTTTCAGTTTCTACAATATTGCCTGAGGCCAAGGAAAAATTAAGGCACAAACACATTCACCAAGAAAAATATATAGAGCTAAAAAAGCTTTGATCGTGCAAATATGGACATCTACACATAAACACAGAGCTGGTGAGTTCATGTTCGTGAGAAACTGCTGCCGAAACAAAGACCCGCCCCTGGGTTTTCGAAACAGAAGAAATAGGCCGTAATTAAACGGATTTCGTTGCCTGCTCTTCGTTCTTTGGTGGATTCCTCGTGAAGCTGTAAAGTCCATTAAACGAAGTTATTACAAAACGGTTATTTACAAACGATCAGTCGCAGCGAAGGACACCTATCAACAATTGGAGTCATGTAGCTGTCGGAACATTTTGCAATTTTCCACCCTGTAAAAGAATAACACTGGCCTTATGGTGAACACTCTCTAGCTTTCCTCGATCATAGCAATACTGTTTTCTTAGGTTCACAGGAGACGAAAATATAATTTTAGTAATTACTTTGCAGCGCGAACACTACAATTTGTGTAAGTGTACCATTAAATATTCTAAAGGTTTCTTTTTTTTAGTTTGTATATTAAAAGTAAAAACTCAATCTACAGGCTTAAAGTTCAACGACCATTTAGGGCATTCAACTTTTCCCACGCTTCCACCTCTCAGTCCTTTTGTCATTTCCACTGTTGCCTGTTTACTTCTCCCCTGCTCCACTAAGCCAACCTCTGCTCCACTAAGCCCACGGAGGCTAAGCCATAGACCCCAACTAGAAAAAAAAAGAGATTACGATACAAAAGTGAAACACCAACATGATTGACAAGCGGCCTTGAGTCCGTGTGTTACAATGATGTTTGCCTCAGTCGAGGTTTTAGTTAACGTGCTCGGCACAGGTATATCTTGATATGGAACATATCAAGATATACTTTTTTTTTGCTTCTTTTAATCGGCAGAGGAAAAGGGGCGGGGGAAAGGGGCGATGTTGCTAAATACGAATGAAAGACGGTCTTTGTTTTTGCTGCTTTATTTAGTTTTATCGAGGCGATATCCACGATATTGGAACATATCGTCTGCGGAGGAGCAGCTCCACGCAGACGCTTGTTCAAAAGTTGTGTGCATAAAGTCAGGTCAGCTTGTGTTCGGGCGAAATAAGTCACTGCATCCTGATAAGGGGAGTTAGATCCAGTTTTCTAGAGGCAGCGGCCTGTGATTGAAAAGAGTTTAACTTGCATGCAGTATAGACCTTATGCCCTTACTCTCCCCTAGTCATCTTGTAGGCATAACCGTTATGGGCAAAAGAAAAACATTTCAAACCGCGAAGTAAATTAAAGGGGTGACAAACGAGGATGGGCGACCGTTATGCTTATATGCTTAATGTATTCTATTTTTGAGCTGGCGGCAAACAATGCCTCCGCCCATACAGAAAGCTACGATATTTGAGGATTTTCACGTCGTAGTTAAATAGGTCTAGACAAGTGTTACTCTACACAGTGGCTTATGAGCAGCCTATCATCCGTCCGAAAGTTAGTTCAAATATGCTTCTGCACTCTTCATTTCTTGTGGTCCTCAAATTTTCATACCAATGCCTTCCGGCCCAGGCATCCGACATCGGCAGAAGTTATTTAAATAAAGAGGACAATTAACGTGGATTAAAAATTGCGCTGATCAAAGAAACACCCAGCGAAGACGCACCGCGCAATACGAGAAACGATTTTGGTTCTTGTTTCCTGGCTCTGGACTTTGGTCTTGGAAGGTTCCTTCGCTAATCCTTCAACGTTCAGATTGTGGCGTGTCCATTGGTGGGGGCACCCTTTTTGCTGGCTTATTTTGTTCACGTGCTCGCAAAATGAACCAGCCACCATCCCAATGGCGCGCGCGGACTCATGCCCGACTGTTTTAGTCCCCTGTTTCGATTATTCGCCTCCCCCGCTCAAAGACGTGAGAAAAGGAAAGCGTCGCAGAATATCAAGTTTGGTCGTCGCGCTTTAATGCAATCTAGAAAAGCAAAGATTATATTTATATGCCTTCTATTTTCATATAAAAAACGTGATAAAATATCGCTACCCGTTGGTGTTTGTTTTTCTACTCAGCGCAAAATTTATTGTCATTGCACATGCGGGAGCAAATTTGGAGTTATTATATCCCGCGTGTGAATGACACAGGTTCCAAAAATAAAGTCCCCAGTGTCGCGCGGCAAGCGATCGTTAGCGATTGGCAGTCGTGTTTCTGACGGTGCTCCCTGGTTTCTGGGCCAAAATGGCAAAAAAAAAGGCGTGTAGCCATATTTTATATTAGTGGTAATAATGGCAATCGGACGCATAACTCCAGATACGTTTTTTTAAGAGCGCAGCTTTTAGGCGCTTGTTTTCAGCTTGAGCGGCGTGGCCGTCGGCGTAACCGTGCGTTGCATTATGGGACGTTTCTCATAATGACGAAACACGTTACGTCACGTGTGACGTCAAGAGGGTCTTGAGTACGTGGCAAGGGTCACTAGGATCACGAGTGATGTCACGTGGAAGGAGGGGGAGGCGGCGGAAGGAAGGGGGAGGGGAGGGAGAAGGAAGAAGGAGGATAGAGGAGGGGGAGGAAGGAGGTGGAGGAGGGCAGAAGGAAGGAGGAGGAAAGGGAGGAGGGGTACAAGAGTAGGAGGGGAGGAAGACAGGGTACAGAGAAGGAAACGAGGGGCATACAATCCTCTCCGCACCCTCCCTCCTCCTCCTCAAGAGCTGCGCTCTAATTTTACATTACAGGGAAATATAGACGTCTTCCATTTTTTAGAATACTTAGAGGCCGCATAATATGTAATGATCGAGAAGAGAACGTCCCAAAATCTACGTCTGTGCACCTTTTTACCACGATGCCTATATAAAATAAGCCCTTAAAAAGCTTTCCAGCGAAAACACTAGGACGAAACGTGTAATGAATTACCTTATGATATAAATGGCTGAGAGGACCTCTATAGCTCCGCCTCTACCGCGAGGTTCTGACCGTCAATCATAGTTTGTAGTCGCGGGCAGCATGATGGATGGCAAAGCACGCCCGCTGAAAACAAGTAGTATAAATAAGATAACCTACCCTCCTGGTTCTGTCAGTCCCTCATAGCATGCTTGACCACTCGACTGCAAAGCCTGCATCTGAGACATTAACACAATTACACTTTGAATCGATATTGCTGATGTAGCCCGTGGCTGTCGAAATATTAATGTGGTAGGCTATCGCGCAAGCCTACCTCAAGACACGCATGAACAAAAATGATAATTTCGATATTCCCTGAACGCTAAACGGTCAAGAAAGATGAGACGACAACCCGTGCTAAGAATTGAAACCCGGTCAAGTGCAGGTTTCGATTTCTAGCAAGTTTGCAGAGGAAGCGGAGGAATGTCCAAAGAACGAAGTGCTCGGCATCGCACGGATACTCAAGAGGCCAATAGCACGCGTTCCTCAGGTGCATCTTTCTTCACACACCAACACTAACCTTTCGAACTTTGATACGTGCAATCATCCGCGAAGAACTCAAATATTTCCTTGGGCGCCAGCGTACACTTATGCTTGCATTCCAGCCATCCGGTGAGTGATACGATAACAAATAGGCTATCCGACTTAAATTTCGTTCAGCCTTACAGCCTCTAACGTACGGTACTCTCCCTTTGCCCATGCCGCATACAAGCCAACACACTTGTGCGCCTACCAGCAGCCACCTCCTTCATATGCAGCATGATCTCGACAATCTCTTCAAATACGCCGCCAAGGCGATGCCTGGAAGACCCATGACAACCGACCAATAAGTTCTCATTGCCACGTTCCCGGCCACATCCTCCGCTATTGTCGGCACCGCTTAAATGATATAGGCCGCACACCCATGGTCCCGTCTCGGGACCGCAACATATTCGAAGACCGCCGTCGTTCTTATGATTATCGGCACGTGAATAATTCCGTCTTTTCGCCGGTTTTTAGGACCCTACGCTGAACACACACACACCTAAATCGTTCCTCACGTCAGCACATCCAGCCACGTCTCACAACCATCACCCCGGCGTAGTCGCTCACCGACGCCCACCCGATGTCGTCACCACTCTATTTTGCTATACAATGATCTCACCCCTTCAACGTCTCAGCAGTCAAACTAAAGACCGAAGCCTGCATAGACAATGGAGGTCAGCCTGCATCTCAACAATATGAAAAAGTATCTCTTTTTCTGGAACCAACGAATTTCACAGCGGAAATATGACACAAACACTTTCATGCTTCATTTGACACCTGCGCAGCAAAGTCGTGCATTCCCTAGAAAGTTCGCCGACGTTTATAAAAAGCACTCACGTAGCTATCTCAGGTCCACCTGATCCGGATGGAGAATGTTGAATTGTTGCGCCATCTGGCGTCATTCCTGGTTCGGATTTACTTCCTTCCACTGCCGCCTTCATCGACTGTGCAAATCATAATATTCATCTTAATTCTTCAGCCGAGATTGTTGAACGTATTGAGACCCCACTTACCGTCCTTCAAACAGACTATGACCTGTTCTTACTGCCTCACTCGGCAGTTGCTGCCACTCAAATCTGTCCGAAGTCCGTAAGCTGAACCTTCGGACCCATCGAACCTTCGTATGCTACGTTCACCACCCCCCACCACCACCCCCCCCACACACACACACACGCACGCACGCACGCACGCACGCACGCACGCACGCACACACGCACGCACGCACGCACGCACGCACACACACACACACACACACACACACACACACACACACACACACACACACACACACACACACACACACACACACACACACACACACACACACACACACACACACACACACACACACACACACACACACACACACACACACACACACACACACACACACACACACACACACACACACACACACACACACACACACACACACACACACACACACACACACACACACACACACACACACACACACACACACACACACACACACACACACACACACACACACACACGCACGCACGCACGCACGCGCACGCACACACGCACGCACGCACGCACGCATGCTTCTGATAGTAGTGTTGCTTTCCTTTCAATCTCTGCGGTTTTTTGAGTGATGAGTTTTCCTTGGCATGAGGGCAGTGTTAATTCTATTTTGTAATTTGCTTTTCGTTTTACAGAGAAGTGTGACCTTGGGAATATGTCGACAATGCACTGTGTGTAATGATAGTGGTTTAATATACTTCTGTTAGCGATCGAAACAATTTTGTTTGTCCGTATATGTGATTGGATATGCAACAAATTTTATGAAACATACACATACTTGCACGACGTTCGGCACTACTTCGGCACTCTGTGGCAGACCAGAGAAAAGCCAAACTTTGGTACGTCCCAAATACCAAAATTAGGCGTTGCTCTGGCAGTTATGGATCAAGTATGGCACCAACTTTGGCGCTCCCCTGGCGGACCAGAGACACGCCAAACCTTGGCATGCCCCGAATTCCCAGATTAGATTTACTATGGCAGTTATGGCTGAAGTATGGCACCAACTTTGGTGCTCCTCTGGCAGACCATAGCAACGCCAAACTTTGGCATCTCTGAAATACCCAAATTAGGCGTTGCTCTGGCAGTTATGGCTCAAGTATGGCACTACTTTGGCACTCATGTAGTGGACCGGAGAAAAGCCAAACTTTGGCATCTTTAAAATACCCAAATTAGGCGTTGCTCTGGCAGTTATGGGCTCTAGTATGGCACTACTTCGGCACTCCAATGGTGGACCAGAGAAAAGCCAAACTTTGGCACGTCCCAAATACCGAAATTAGGCGTTGCTCTGGCAGTTATGGCTGAAGTATGGCACCAACTTTGGCACTCCTCTGGCGGACCAGAGAAACGCCGAACCTTGGCATGCCCCGAATTGCAGGATTAGGATTTACTGTGGCAGTTATGGCTCAAGTATGGCACCAGCTTTTGGCGCTCCTCTGGCGGACCAGAAACGCCAAACCTTGGCATGCCCCGAATTCCCAGATTAGGATTTACTATGGCAGTTAGGGGTCAAGTATGGCACCAACTTTGGCACTCTTCTGGCGTACCAGAGAAGAGCCAAAACCTCTTGGCATGCCCTAGGATCGCCAAATCAAGGCCATAGTTAGGCACCGTACTTTGGCACCGATGAGTGCCATGGTGCAAAAAATCTAACTGCGCCAAGTGTTAGGGCTCCTTATGTTTGCCAGACCTATGCCCAAGTTGGGCACTTCCTCTGGCGTGCTACCTGCGCGGCCATCTAGTCAGTGTTGATGGAGTGCGCCCAGACCCTGACAAAGTACGGGCCGTATAAGACTTCCCTGTCCCACAGAGCATCAATCATATGCGGACGTTTTTAATTTTATCCACCTTACTTTTGGCTAAGTGTATGCCTGCATTTTATCGCATTCCGGTACCTTTAAATAAACTGCCACGCACTGGCATCCCTCTTTGATGAGCCTCAGCCCAACATACGTCAATTAAACTGTAAAAATATGAGTTCATCAATTTTCTTGTTTTTGCTCATGTTGTCAAACATCACGACACCGAAATTCGAACCAACGCCAGTGGAGAGGGAATAGGTGGTATCTTGCTCAACATCACAACAACCAGCATCATGGCATCACAAATACTGGCCGAAAAATTCCAAACGCAATTTTTCAACAAGACAAAAAAATGCCTTGTAGTCCTCTCGGCAGCTTCCACATTTCGCTCTTTCTTGTATTGCTAACCCTTTGGTATTGTAACCGACCATTACTCAATTTGCTTGCTTGCCTTTTTAAAAGGCCCATCAGGACTACCTTTACCACTGGTCCTTGAAACAACAGGAGCACCTCCTTACGCTTGTATATAAATAAAACAACCGACACTTGGACGCCAATAACCTATCTCGGTTTCCACTTCCCAAGAATGGCCCTTTTCTTATGAGCCTCATGCACCAGACATTACGGCATCTCGTCATAACCTCGAAATGTCATTAGTGCAACTGACTGACAATTCTCTCTGACCGTTAATTCTTAACTTGCAAGGATTACCAACATCGTGCCTTCAGCATGTTCATCGACGTGTCCGCATTTTTTCTCGTCGAAATAACCTAATGTATAGATATAACTGTGAACCCCAATGACGGCAGTGGTATCTCGTAGTACCCGACACCAACAAAAAGACAAAATTCAAGTTAATCCATGACAATCCTACCGCCTCTCACCACGAATTTTCTAAGACGTACTTTCAAATTCGTGACAATTTGTTTCTTGAATTGTCGTGCAGCGAATGATTAACAAATATGTTTGAGGATGCAACTTACTCAAACCAAAATACAACCCACCCAATCGCCTACCGGATCTCTATGGCAATTTTTTGTTCGCCGCACACCATTTAACGCATTGGAATCGACTTCCCTCTGCCTTTTCCTCAAACTAAAACAAAGAAATCGGTCGATCACGGTAGCAGTTGATTACCTAAAACTATTTGCCGAAACAAAGGCGCTCCCGGCAGCCACAGCGCTTCATGGTGCAGATATTTTTTTTAATATTTTAAGAAACTGCGTTTTACGGTCATCATCACGGAACGAGGAACACCATTTATAGCAACCCTTATTTAAAAAAGTATGTCGCCTCGCGAGCACATTTCATTTTATACTACTGCCTACCATCCACAAACGAATGATTGGGAGAACGATTCAATCACACCACAGTCGACGCGAATTTGATGTATCTTGCAGCTGACCAGGGTAATTGGTACGCCAGTTTGCCAAACGTAAATTATGCTTGCTATACCAGCCCGCAGACTACCGCAGGAATCTCTCCCTATTATCGTTTGTTTGTACGGAAAACCGATGTCCACCAGTGACACGCTGTTACCTAACATCAATGGCTGTTGTCTCGACACACACCACCAACCTGTCCTTTCTCATGCCAATGATGTTCCACAGATCTCACATATTCGCACCCTGCAATCCCAACAACAACATATCATTCATCACGGCAAGCACAACCTTTTCGCCTCCTACAATGTTGGCGAGGAAGTTCTTGTCTGGACTTTGCACCGGTGCAGGTGGTGCAGATAATGGAGCGAGGCTAGTGAATATGCTATTTACACTCTTAGTTCATAACCTACCTACGCTGCTTAAAGCGGCGTTGCATAGATTTTTTTTTTAATTTGCGCAAATACCGTTTTGAATTAATACGTGACGTTAATGACATGTGAAACACGTTTCTCAACGTACGGAATAGAAGTCGCAGGAAGAAATAAAGAAAAACTAGCCCCGTTTACTCCCCTCATCTCGCAGCCAGAACAAGCGGCTTCGTAATCTAGAGTTGATTATGTGGCGCGAATGTTGATGATAGAAACAGCGTTGGGGTTGGCAAAAACAGGACACGTGCTGGATTCCAGACATTCTTAATTTTCAACTATCGTCGTCATTGAAGCGATCGGACACGGACCACTACCCAAACACTTGCGCAGATCGAGTGCTCAATCAATGTTCCTGTGGAATCTAAAAGCCGAATTCAAAGTATCATTGACAGTGGGAAGTGAAGGGCCGGGGGGGGGGGCGACTATGTTGACATTGCGAACTACAGCTTCGTCATCACAGTTTTGCGGAAGAGAGATTGAAAGAAAACGCTCTATGTTGTCCTCGAAATTACACCGCAACCAAGCAGGTCCCTGATCCCAAAAGGGGTATTGCCGGAACGGCGGACCCAGTCACGCCTTCTATTTTGAGATTTTGTCCCTTATTCCAGACACTACTACTGTTGATAAAATAAACTCCTTCTACCGAAAAAAATTTTGCGCGAACAAAAATAAAAAAAAAGGTTTATTGCGGCTAAAAATATAAATCCAACAGTCGTCACTCAATAATCACCCCGGTTTTCTGCTCAAACATTCAATAAATATTTATTCCTACAAATATTAAAAAAAAATGTTTATGGTTTGTTATGCATAATGTTTACACCTGCTTAACAATATTGATCGAAACCGCCCATCCACCGTGTTCGTGACATTGCCGTTTTCGTTATTTTGCGTTTCACATCAAGTTCGGTTGAAGCCGAAGCTGTGGAGACAAGCAGGCTGTAGCAAGAGTGTATGATCGTGGCACTCGTTGCTTTTCTGCATTTACTATCATCGTCTAAACATTCAGGCCCAGTAAATGCGATGAGATTGGGGCTTTTCTTGCTTGTGATTTGTTTATACGGCGCTAGCAAACCCACCACACATCGAGATTCTCACGAAGAGAAGTAGGCGCTGCTTTATTTTATAAGATCGTACGCTAGACATTAGCCTTGTTCGCGGGAGGCCGTGCAGTCCCATTGAATCATGCATTCAGCATTCGCCCAACTTTCGCACAGTCCGAAGATTGTAGACCAAAAAATGATATTGCCTTCATCGGCTTGGGGCTTCGGCTGGGGTCCTACCGAATAATTTATTTCTTTAGTTATCCTGAGGGACGTTAGGCCTTGCAGAAATGAGCGGATGAAACGAAGTTTTAAAAAAAACACACGACGTAAGCACGGATACAATGGAGGATTACACGGTGCAAATTTGAAGGCAAAAGGCCTGGCGAAGGATACTTAGGTATACTTCGTTTCACCGTATGTGCGAGTGAAGGCAAAGCTGAAACGCGAGCACGAAAGCTCCGTGCGTTCAGGCTTTGCTCGAGCGCGCGAGCTAGGGAGAAACACCAAAAGCGCTGGTCTCGTGCTTCTAGCTTTGGCTTCGCTCGCAGGTTAAGTGAAACGAAGTATAGAGAGAAGGTAGATTCAGACCAAGCTTGCTTTGGGGACGAAGAAGTACAAGTTGATTCTAGTCTTTGGTACACCATCTTTACTTGATGGCTGATACAAAATGACACAAACAATGGAAGATGAAAACGATGCCGGAATGTATATTACAAACTTCTGTATTTAATATTATAGGTTCAAGTTTCTGTCGCCTTCCCATTGATCCGCGCTTTTTACATTACACTTGCCCTGCCGCTACTTCAACTGCTCAAGATACAATCTAAAGTTCTTGATTTTGATGCCCTTCACTGCTTCTCTTTTTTTGTTTTTTTTTTGTTTTGTTTTACATCTTAAAAATAGGCATACTGTTTACTTTTGATCGGTTTTGAATTCATCAAATATTAATGTCCTGGTGCAGGCTGCCATCTTTAGTTATGGCAGCCGTGGTTTAGATTGTACTGGTTTGGACTGCGCTAGACTGGAGTGGAATGGTTTCGTGAAGCCGCGGCGCAGCGCGCTGTTTCTTTCGTGCTATCTTGCTTCGTTCTTTTGCCGTTACCTTCCTTTATTGCCTCTCACAAGAGGGAGATAGTCTTGTGACACGTTTCCGAGGAGAGGCCACGGCTGCTGGCTTCCCGAACACAACTGTGTGTTCGGACAGACTGGCTCCCCGAACACAACTGTGTGCGGACCGTCGCGAGGTTAAAATACGTATCCTTCTGCTGAGTCGAAACCCCTGCGCTAAATGCTAACTTATTTCGCCGAGAGTTAGAGTCCTGGTAGGAGTAATTTGGGCTTCGCTTATTTTATGCGGAAAAACAAAGCAATTAGAAAGGACGATGTAGCTTAACTATGTAAGATAAGGCATGGGCGAAATGACTTTTTTTAGTCAAAAACTGCTGAACACTCCGCGTGGTGTAGGCAGAATGACATCCGGAGTGGTTTCGAGACTGGTTCTTTCACCATAACCAAGCGCTTCCAAACAACACGCTTAGCGTTCAGCAGGTTTTGTGTAATAAAAATGGCAGGATTCCTGTGCCCACCTTCCCCTGAGCCGACCTTGCCACATGTTACTTCTTGTTACTCAAGATGAAAACTGTGAGCGAAACTGCGTATTGAACAGGTAGATGTTGAGCGAAAAGCGGCAGAAGTACTAAAAGCCGACTTGTGCTCGCTACTTGAAAAATGTACTGGATTACAATTACAAATTACCGAGCCTCAATTGTAATGAATTTCCGTTACAAAAATATTTTCGCTGAAAAGTAGCGGATTACTTTTCTTGTTCCGTCGCAAATTCCTTTCACGTTACTCTTTACGGACACTTATCTAAAACACAAAAGAGAAATGTTTTGATATTTTTTTAAATATATTTTGTAACATACTTTTCATTTGTCGTACGCCCGTATCATGGTAGTCCTTGCAAAAATAATATATTGCGGTTAAGAGAAATAGTGTAGCTGCACTCCGTTCATCTGTAAGCTGAAAAGCTACCGAAAGTCGCATCTACACCCGCCGTTCCGCTAGTTTACGGCCTCCGAAAATGATTCCTCAAATTGAGCAGTGAAAGCTAGCGGTGCCTATGCTCAGTAGCAGCGTCAACCTCTGCTAAGAGATTCGGAGCTAAAGAAGCGATCTACGAAAGCTGCCTTTTGACTCGGGTTTTTCGCCTGTTATTCACAAAACTAGAGTTTGTAGTTCTTGCTGATGACAATGTCTGTGTTTTGGCGAGGAAAGCAAGGTATGCACGAAACCTCTAGGTTTCCGTCCTCCTTAATTTCCTGAATTTCGAACATCTCACGAAGACATAATCATGGAGAAGACGGACACTCCATGACCGAAAACTCAACCAGTCAGAGAAGAAGTGGCGCTTAGGGGTTACCGATCGTTAGTCGGTTCTCACTTTCACACTAATATTCGTGGAGGCCAGGGAGGGGAGGGTATTGAGAGCAAGAGAAGGGGTGACCATAGCTTTTACAGATCAATAGAGGATCACACCGCTTTTACGAGTTCTCTAGCTCTCTCTCTGTCAGCACACCTTAGATTAACTAGCCCCACACCCTCTTTCAAGTTGACAGGTGAGGAGTGAACTCGACCACCATGCCAAGACAAGTAAAACAAAAGAAATTATCGTCCGTACCCTCGAAGACATTGCTTTTAGTCTCGTACCGGGAACCTTTAAGCCCTGCCTCAAGATCGTGCTAGAATACAGTAGTCCACATCAAAGACCGATAATTCGACCCCCTTGCCCGAGGCTACGTCGTCTGTTACGCGAGTTTTGAACCTGCGAATCGAAGGGGTGAGAACATGCGTTTGACATCTGGAGCAGTTGGAGCGAGACGTCAAAATATTTGAAAAGGGCGAAACGGAATAAGCACAAAGAGCTTTCGTTTGCCCGGGAGAATAAAAAAAAAGCACGGTGGAAGGCGACGGAAGCCTTCTTAGCGTTGTCTTACTTGATGTGTGGCTTTCGTGTATTTGTACATGCCCTGCCTCGTTTATCTAGTTGTTCTATTGACCGGACATACAAAATGTCGTGTTTTCTTTTTGGCTACTGTCCCTTCCTGATGTTTTCTGTTCTGCTCGTATTGCTCCACTTGCTGTATTATGCTGATATCTTTGTGAAATAACCAGTAATTCAAGTAATCGGTTAACAATATTTTGTAACGAAATTACGTTACAATTTACTTCCGAAAAAAAGTAACGTGACAATTACAAAAATTACTTGAGAAAGTAACGGATTATAAGTAATCCATTACTTTTGACGGGTTACCTCCCAAGTCTGACTAAGAGTCAACAAAATTGAGTAGTATCAAGATTATCTAAATTATTAGCAGGCGTGTGGCGAAACGTCTGCTAATAATTGCATTGCATCAGTTGGAAAGTTTCTTGAAGGCGACTTAAATTTATTGTCCATTAATGAACACACAAATTCAAAACAAATGGATTCGATTGTAGTTGATGCAAAACATTTATAAGATATGTTTAATCAAAGTATAGGACGTCGTATTGAAACTTCAAGGAAAGCTGAAAACGGTATTGAAAAATAAATAAAAAACTAGCGAGACTCCATTTTTTGTAAACGTGGTGGTGGCGAGTGTAAACGTGGTGGTGCCATTGTGCCAGTTGCTGCCGACCACTTCCAGTTCTGAGCTAGGTGGCGGATTTTGCGGTATTTACAAACTAAAATGTAGACGCCATCTACAAGAAAAGATCACTTAAACCACTGTCAGACTTAGTGAGGGTGTAAGATAGAAAGGTGGGGGAACGACCCATAAAAGCCTACCGCAGCGCCGTGACCGGATTGTGTACTCGTCTGCTTGCGGGTACCCCCGATTTGCGACAGATGGCACGGCAGCGAGAAGAAAAGAATCGAAATCGGATTTGCACGGAACTCTGTGGGAGAGTGCGGAAAGAAAACCGAGAGCACGACAGTCCGCCATTGAAAATTCAAGAGAAACCATCTCCATCAGTTTAGCCGGTCGCCACCTGTCGCCCACCCGGAGTGAGAGTTTGCGGTGCTCCAATTAGATTGCGCCGCAGAAAAAGAGAAAACCGAGGGGGACACAATTCGTTTGCTCATTTGGATCTTGTTTCCCTACCTGTCTCTCTTACACCCTGGACTTTATTCACTCTTATGATGAAAACGTTTGTTTGAGACGAATAAGAAAATATTTTCATTACCCGACCCTATGCTGGGGCTACCCAATAGATGAAACCACTTAGTTTGCTGTGAAACAAAAGAGGGCGAATAAAGGCAAGAAATGTTTAAAAGCGCAATGTTAAGTTCGACCGCATTCAAAAAAGGTTTATACCGTGTGGCATTTCCGCTTGTGAGGACACGTTTGCAGCGCTTTTGATTTGTCGGGTAATGCTTGCGGAAGGAGTGGAAATGTTCAGATATTTCTATATTACGTAAGGATTTACTCCTACCGACGAACTTCGCAGGAGAGGGAGGATGTCATAGCTATTTTGAAAGTGCCGGTGTGGCTACTTGGTGCATCAATCTGAAATATAGTTTTATTTTTGTGATATTGGAAGATAAATAAAGTTAATATAAGTGTCTACTTTCAAACACAGGATTGTTTCAGTTTTGTTTGAAGTTCAGTCATTTCCTCCAGGATTGACAACTGTATTGCTTCTTTTTTATAGGTAGACGCTCTATTATACGTCAGAAACCACACGACAGTGTTCAGTCGGTCATCACTGATGATATCCTTTTCAATGCATGTGTGGTGGTACACGAGAGTGTATCGGTTTAAGAAGTTTTATTACGGTATGCTCTGCAAGAGCGCTGAAGCTCATGATATATATTCGGTAAGTTATTCTAACATTAACTAAAGTGCTGCCACATCATACTGCAAATCTTCAAGTCACTTCAAGCTAGCAGGCAGCCAGAAAAATAAATATGTAGATTAGTTCATTGCTAGGCTAGTTGATGTTAAAAATATCTAATAAAAAAGCAAAATGAAGCAGAAAATTCCGAGAAACACAGAAGCTCTCCATTATAATTCATTGACATTATCCAGTCTCTTCTGCAATCTTTTTTTTTTTTGTGATCTTGGAGAATGAAATATATGTCAGGAGGCATGCTGCTAGCACAGTCTGGCACTCAAAACGACGGCCGTTAAAACACCGTTCCGCTCGTGAGGAATCTCATTGTTCGAGACGAAGCAAATAAGAACAATTGCGAGACTTGTGCTAGGATAATAAAAAATGAATACAAACCGGACAAAATGCACTTTTGCCATAGTGCCAATTATCGTCTTCAGATCGTATGCCTTTGTCTTTGTTAAAGCGCAACTCCACCCACTTTTACAATTTTTGGTTTAGGATCTGTTTTGTCGAAGTCGGCGACTCTGAATCACGAGATGTAATTTGTTTTTCGGTAGAGTGAATAGTTTTGTAGGTATCGCTATACCAAGTATCGTTCCGGCGGCACGGCGGAACCGAAGCTACCGGCTGAAGCATCTTGGCAACACTGATATTAGTGGCGCGTCGTTGTCATGGCCTAATTCTCGTCCCGCGCTTCTGAGCTGACGCACCGACGACGTCGGCTCAAGTCGCACGTGGAGTTTCGAAACAAAACGCAAGTTGCACATTTTCTTTTTTACCGCTTCATTTTGTTAATATGCACCAAATGTAATAAGTTTTAGTGTGTAGTTATACATTTGCCCGGCTGAAAAGCTAATTTTTCCGGCCGAATAGCGAAAAGCGGTACGTGCCGGTGCAGCGTGACTGTATTTGTTTCTTGCTCGCGGACCGAGAGAAAAATAAATAATGGGACATAGATGTACAGATGTATCCGCAAGCGGTCTAAGTTGTTAAAGCCAAGGTGCCTTTATGCGTACGCCAGTTAGATCAGCTGCGACATGCTGCGTCCGGCCGATCGTACTGGAGCAGCCCGGCGAACGGTACGCGAACAGCGACGGCACCGGATCGTTCTTTAAAGACGCGTGTTTCGTAGAGAAACCCGCAACAGTCAGCAGCCGTAGACCCCGTGTGTAGGTGTCTGGCGTAAAGTGCTGGGAGCTGAGCTTCGCGTTGGAGCTCGGAGTCAACGGTCTTCCGAGGACCGAAGTCCATCCGGCGAACGGCACCGACCCACACCTTGTGCCTCTTCCGGTCTCTTTCGAACAGGTGGAACCGCAGCTACGGGTTGCGCACCGGATTGTTGGTGCAACCCACAGTACAACAAGTCGTGCTCGACATTGCCCAACGCGAGTCTGGCGAGTCTGTCCGGCTCTACGATACGCGCGTGAGCGACAGCAACCTGCTTCGCTTTCTTCCGCATTTTCGCGGAAGCAATTCTGGAGTTCAATGGAACTGCCTGGATGCTAATAAATATAGGAGAACACAGGATAACGTGGTAAGCATCTCATTGCTGTCAGCAGAATCGCAGAATGCCACGGACAACGAAGCGTCCAGCGGCGTCCGTACGAGAGCGTAGGACTGAGGGCTAGCCCACATGGCGCGCTTTTCTCCGTGTCTGCGTCGGAGTCAGCGCATGCGCTTTGACATCAGTTCCGGCGCCGGGACGAAACGCAGCGTTTTTTGGCGCATTCCGACGTATCTGGAGGAGCCAGATATTTTGCGTCCAGGTGTCGCGTCTCCGCTGCGTCCAGAAGGCAACAACCAATGAACGGCCGTGTTCACTAGTTGCAAGGAGCGTTTGAATTTTCTCTACTGTTTTCGCCACTGCAGGACTAGTATTTTCGCCACGGACCTTGCGACAATGGCGATAATAATAATAATAATTTTTATTTGCGAAGATTGCGATACCCACTCGGCAGCGTGCAAGGCTAGGCAGAAGAGTTGGAGACCCTTACGCAAGTGCGCCTGCTAGCCTGCCACCAGTTGGGGAAGGGGATAAGGGAGAGGAAAATAAAGAAAACACTCAAAGGCACAAATACACGCACACAAAAACGGGTAACAAACCTGTCCCATTCCGACAGAAGTGCGCTCGCGCGCGGAGTTACAAAATGTGCGCACCCGCGGCCTTCAATAAAAACGGCTTAGGCCCCGCCAATGCCCGCAGCAGGGCAAACATGGGTGGTTACGCGTCCTTTCCCTCGCGGACATCAGCTTGCCATACCTTTTGCACAAGTCCAGGAACTCCTCCCTGCACCGCGGGGTTGGCTGACGCTCCTTCAGCGGAACAGAGAGAGTTAGTAAAGTACAAAAGCGTCGTGAATTCTGGCAGGCGAAATGTAAGGAATACAAGGACACCGAGAGACAAAGGCACAAAATTAATACTATCGGCAACAACTGCAACTCTGCAACCTTTGTAGGCGGCCAGCTGTAAATGTTTTGGGCGGGAGATGGTGATGCCGATGACATACCGAAAGGTGGATGAGGCGTACGCACTAAAAAAGGATGAACATGAGTGAAATTGGGCTTCCTTGCAATTGCTGTTTTAAAAAAGCGTGCTTACGATTAGTACAATTGAATATTATGGCATGTAGCCATCATTTAACGCGCGATTGCTATTTAGAATTCACTTATGTTTCTTAGGCGCGTCTGGCTTTGTTGGGCAGACGCTTCAGAAACGCAGACGCGAAGCGCTGCCCCAAAGCGCTCCGTGTGGTTTGACTGGGCGCACACGTCTGGCTTAGCGGGTGCGGCCAAGCCAAGACACGCGTCTAGACGCCCGGAAAAACGCGCCATGTTGGCTAGCCTTAAACCTACGTCATTGCCCAGTGCTTGGCTTCACTAGCTCACCAGGTGCCAGCGTTGCTCAACCACTTTCGGGCCGCTAACCGAGCCGGAGAACATTTTTAATATTGGTTTTAATCGGTAATGCGGCGTCGGTATGACGTGAAATTAAGGGTATGACCGTATTTCGGCCCCCTAAAGCGATATCAGTAATTTCGGTAGGGTAGACTTTTCGAGTTGAGTTGCCCTCTAATAATGGCATTTTGGTGACTGATAAAAAAATAAGTAGATTGTAGGAAGTCTCGGGGACCTGAGCATTCCGATGTTAGTCAGCTTTTTGTTACTTTATGTCAGAGTAATGAGGCTTGCATTCTTTAGTGCGCTACGCGTTTGAGTTTGTTCTATACGCTATTAACATTCTTGCTTTCAGCACATGGCAGCCAAGCTATAGGCGGAAAATCATGATTGTTTCGGACTCACGTTTATTAGGAGTGGCGTATCATAACGAGTTATAATTTTCTTTTGTTGTTGAAGGTGACGGTTACCTTGAAATATTTACGTATACTCAACTTCTCTACAACCTCCCCTGCAGTCAAATTTCCTTGTACCTTTTGTGTGTCAGCTTGTTTATGGTCTGACGAATGCACGTTTTGAGAATGCCCCAGTCCCACGTTTGGACAGCTGCTTCCAGCGTATCCGTCACAGCAAATTAAAGTTCTCGCCATATTTTTTTACACAACAAATGCGATCTTTACTGGAGAGCTCAGTTAGGCCATACCGACGAGTACAAAAAGTCTGACAGTTGGTCGGACGTGTCAGATAGACGGCCGAATCCAATCAGAACCCTTGATCACTGAGTCTTGTGCATTCACGCGACTTGGTGATTGGACGGCGTGTGATCTGGTCCGGTGCCCTTTTTGGCACGTCTTACTACCAGTAAGATTTTTGTTGGCGCATGGGTTTGGCCTGACAATGCCCTCATTGGTCATCTCCTGTTTGCTGCAATGAGTCTTGTACTCGTTACACCTAAAAGTAATCAATTACAAATACAATTGATCTAGGTTAAAATAGTTCAATTAGATTGCTTCATTAGTTGTATATAACGACATAATGTGGCGTTACTTCGAAATGGAACTGCTAGTTTTGTGAATACTAGAAATTTCCAAACACCTTTTTCTTGCGGTTTGGAAACAGGTATTTTGTACACTTCATTCTTGGATTATAATCACCAAACCAGACCATACTTACGCTCTTGGCCAACGTAGCACGCCAGAGGAATTCCCAACTTGGGCAAAGGTCCGGCAAACGAAAGGTCCCAACTTTGGCCCAGTTAGGTTTGTGCAGCATGGCGTTCATCAGTGCCAAAGTACGTTGCTTAACTATAGCCCTAGTTGGGTGATACTAGGGCGTGCCAAAAAGTTGCCTCTTCTCCTGGTCCGCCACAGGTGTGTCGAAGTAGAGTCGTACTTGAGTCATGACTGCCAGAGCAACGCCTAATTTGGGTATTTCTGACATGCCAAATTTGGCTTTATTCTGGTCCACCACAATTGTGGCAAAGTACGAGCCAGACTTCAGCCTTAACTGCAGAAGTAACTACTTATTTGGGAACTCGGGGCATGCAAAGTTTGGCTCTTCCCTGTCTAGTTACTGGAGTGCCAAAGAATGCCCAGAGGTTTGCCGAAGTTTGGGATTTCTCTGGTGTGTCGCATAAGTGATCTTTCACGCGCTCCAGAAGACAATTTAAATTAAATTGGCGTTGGAAACACGGTGGAAAAATCTCACAATCTGCGTTTCCAAGCAGCACGGCGATACTTGGCAGTGTAGTGCGAAAACCGGCTGAAAGTGGGTTACACAATACCTATAATTGTCTTGTTCTGCACCGCCGTTCAATATCCGGCAGGCATTGCGGGACGGACGTTTTGCCCCGGTATAGTGTTCGCGCAATATCGTGCGAATACTCTACGATGCGTCTTCTCTGTATTGGACTGAAGTCGTGCAGGTCTGTGCTGTATAGGACGTTGAATATCGTTGGTGGCATATAAATAAAATACACGGACGAAATAATTTATTTCGAACTCTCCCAGAGGTTTATTAAATCACTATTATCACACACAACTTATCCTCGACATATTTACAAAGATCATACTTCTCAGTAGAATGTAAAGCAAATTATTAAATATAAATTACTCTTATTGTATGCCCAGCACAACACTTAAATTAAAACACACAAACAAACGCGAAGATCTAGAGGAAAGCAGAACTACTATCAGAAGCATGTTTGCATTGTACTTACTAATAAAAGCGATTTCATGTAATCCGTGATAGATGCATAATCCGACTCAGGCATCCCGAAACCACACTCGAGAAAAAGGGTGCGCACATTTAATTGACGTCTTGTCGGCAGCAAGGAGCATTTTTTTGTCGAAGCGCACTGGACAAGTACAGCACAAAAATTCCAAGGACTCCGGCGAAAACAAATGCCCATAACGGAAAAATTGGCGTGAAGGTATTCTGGCCGTTTACATCCAAAAAGCACGGCCGCGTCTACAACACAGGAAAGCAACATAACACTGAAGAGCGCACTTCGGAGACCGTACATACGTGTCCCGCCTATCTCTACAACTTGGCAAACGGCGCAAACAACAGCCCCATAGATCCCATCAGCGCGACAGTGATGGTCACGTGTCAAAATTTCGTCCAAGCGTTTTTGTACTACGCGTCTTACTTAGTGAGGTTACGCGTTTTGCTCCACCCTTCTGATTTCCTTAATGCGGCCGTCGCGCTCGACCACAGCATCAAATTTAGATTCAGATTGGTTTTATTCTTCATTATTAACCGTACAGATTATTGAAGAAACCATATGGGCCCATAGTCATTTGCTAGTTTAGGCCCATTTTTAATAACCCATGAAAACAGTCACTGTTAGAAAGACCATAAAACGAAACCAAGTAATGACCAGTTTAGATGCTATAATCTGTTATGACACACAAACAACTTATCTAATGTAAGGATAATTGTTGAAATAAAGGTAGTCAAGGCTAACAAAGATTACCTGTATCGTGTGGGTTTGAGACCCAAAATGAAAATAGGCATGTTGTTTCAAAAAGTATGTGCTCTTTTAATGAGGCATTAAAGTTGTTTGAAAGTGTGACTGACGATGGTAAATTGTTCCAGATTTTATGCCGCAGAATTGCATTAGTTGCTCGCCAAATTCATTTTGAGATATTGGCAGATCAAACTGGCCGGATATGTTTGCCCTTGTTAGTCGCGTGCGTCGAATTAAAATGCTTGCTGGAAGTGGATTGTTTGACTTTACTAAATTATGGATAACACAAGCAATGTTGTACCATTTAATTTCTTCAAATGAAAGGATGCGGAGTTGATCGAAGAGTATACGGGATGGTTGAGAGTAGGAAGTGCGCGTTAAGATCCTAACAGCTCGCTTTAGTAAATTAATTATTGGCAGAAGAAAAGTATCATAAGCTAATCCCCAGGCCTCAATACAATATGTTAAGTGAGTATGAAATATAGAAAAATATACAAGTTTCAATATGGGGGTATTAAAACACTGTCTTGCCTTCAATAAGGCAAAACAAGGGTAGGTTAGCTTTTTTCAAGTCTTTTCAATGTGCGCATGCCAATGGAGTTAGAGTCTAGTGTAACTCCAGATAACTAAATGAACTGACTTCTTCTAGCTGTGAGTTCTCAATGTAAATATTAAAACAGCTGGTGTTCACATCTTTTCTAATTGAACGAAAATCAATGTACTTAGATTTTGTTATATTTAATGTAAATTTGTTATTAACGATCCACTCCTGGAGAACAGGTAGTTTTTGGTTGATAGTGTTCTGCAAGGTATGTAGTGACGTGTCTGTGTAGATTAAAACAGTATCACCTGCGTATATTATTATATCTGAGTGCAGGGACATGTGTGGCAAGTCGTTAACGTAGAGTGAAAAAGTAAAGGTCCGAGTACAGAGCCTTGTGGGATTCCGGTGGTTATTAGTTTTATTGTAGATATATGATCTGAGAGAGACACAAACTGTGAACGAGATGACAAATAACTTGTAAGAAAGCATAAAAAGGAACATCTGAAACCTTATCGTTGTAATTTATTTAGAAGAATATGAAAATCGACCGTGTCAAATGCCTTTTAAATAACGAGAAAGACACTAACGCTTACATTATTTCTGTTTAGGGATTCATTATTTTTTGGGAAAGAGAGATGACTGCACTTGCAGTTGATTTGTTGGGACGAAATCCATGTGGATGGGTGTGATAATATTGTAATTTAATATAAATGTATTAATACGTCGAAAAATTAGCCTTTCGAAAAGTGTGTTAATTGTGCTTAAAACTGAGATGGGTCTATAATTTATTGGTTCATTAATATTGCCACATTTGTAAACTGAGAAGACACGAACACACAAAGGCAGGTGGGGAGGCTTAGCAAAAAGCGAGGTCGAAGGGGAAGGAACAATGTAGATAAGCTCCCACTGCATTTTCGACTGAAAGTACAGACCTTCCACATTGCCTACCCGAGACTTGAAATGTCATCTTTGGTTATGGAGGGGGGGGGGTAGGAGTAAAAGACTGTGAGGGAAAGGAGCGTCTTGATTGTGGCTGTCGAATGCTTAATATTGAGAAAAAAAAATATCTCCGCCGGGATTCTATCTTATTTCCCCCGAGTGTGAAGCGGGCGCAATACCACAGAGCCACTGTCGCTCTAGCTATATGTTATCACTAGGATTTAGCAGTGCCCAATCGCAATGCAAGACACGCACGGAGCGACACTCGCTTTTGCAATGCGCCGCCTAATAATGATATCTGTTGAGGGGACGGGCGCACATCAGTATCGCGCAGCGCTTGCTCCATGGCAGCCGTTTCTGCCATGTCCAACCATTCTCACTGCCTGTCCCGATATGGGCGTGTACCTACGCGCGAACGTAACAATACGGCAAAATCTCCATTTGCAAAGCGGAGTCCAGCCGCAGCAAAACTGTCAGCCCACCTTTGGTCTGGAGAAATCAAGAAACACCCAAAATAAAAGCAAAAGTTGCGAACAGAATAAAACTTGATTTCTATTGAATTAAGTTGCAGACAACCCGCGAACATCCAATGCCTCACCACCCGAACTGCAATGCAGTAAGCCTGCTTCTTTTCACTTGTTCGCTGGCATTGGCCTGTAGCTGCCTGATGACAGACGGACTGTTAAGAAGCGAAGCCTAACTTTGGCACTTGTTTGGCGACTTGAGGCCAAAAAATGCCAGATGTCAGCCGAACTATAAGGCAGTAAGCCTAACTCCGGGCCCATCTGTGGCGATTTTGGCCCGAAGTTGCCAGATGACAGCCGAACTATCAAAAAGTGACGACTACTTCGGCATTCGTTGGGCGATTTTTGCCAAAAATGCCAAATAGCAGCCGAACTACCGGGCAGTAAGCCTAGCTCTAGCATTTGTTAGGCGATTTAAGCCCGAAAATGCCAGATGACAGCCGAACTACCAGGAAGCGAAGCTAAAGTTTACCGCCTGTTTCACGAATTAGGGCCAAAATACCCAGACTCTTTTTCGGGTTTTTTAAGGCCCTGAATTCCCAATCAAAAGCCAAATTTTGGCTTATATCTCTGTACGACCTGGGAGTGTACCAATTTCGTTTTCGTTTATAAACTATCTTCCTCTCGGACACATGTTTCGAGAATATTTTAGTAGTAAACTTGTAAATACAAATGGCTCAACTTGGGAGGATAGGGAAAATAGTAACTTTTAAGGTACATTTCATTATATTCAAAGGAAATTGGATTTTCCTGTTGTGATATAATAATTGAAGTTATTACAAAAATTCTCTAGAAGTTAGAGAATACATGTAATTGTTTTACTTGTGATAAATACCGTACACGGTACATGTCCTAGTGTAATAAAGAAAGACTTCAAGTACGCCATTTCGTGATTATTAACAAAATGTAAGCAACTGTCCAGGCGCGGGTATTGGGCACTTTTAGGTAATAGACGAGTTTGTCTGCTGGCTTTTCGTGCTTAATTATTTCGCTGTTTTGCTCACAGTCTACTTGCATTTCGTGCTCAATTATTTCTGCTCGTTTACTTAGGGCGCAACTCGCATCTCGTTTGAAATTGGAAGAGAAAAAAAGAAGTGCGTGCAGCGAACTGTTTTGACGATCCAAAAAGGTGGGCGCTTTCACCCGTTTTCATCCGAAACCAGTTTACCTGCAGTCTGTGCGAGATTATTTGCCGGCAAACAGATTTCGCTGAAATTTCATCGGCATCGGGTTTCCCAGATTTCGCTGAAATGTCACCGGCAGCCACTTTCGTTTCCCAGACGACCCGGTTTTAATCTTACCCGAAACGGGTGACTCGCTTCCCTGTTTACCGAACTTCACTCAAAGCCGACGCGAGGGGAGGGGAAGCCGAGGCGAGCCGGGGACTGGGCGTCCTTGGTGCCTCGCACCAAGGACGAGTCCCCACGCACCCTCTCTCCCTCGCATTGGGTCGTGGGGAAAATGCGAGAAGGTCGTTTTGCTGACTTTTTTTTTTTTAAGAAAACCGGCTTCTTTGTCCGTCAACGAGCAACGGCCGGCCAGGAACGAACGCTCAGTCTCGGATTCTCGTTTCATGTGTGCGACCTGTATCTTCCAGAGCAGCTGGGTGTGCAGATGAAAAGAAAATATCTTTCAGTGACCTGTTTCTTACGCCTCTTTGTCCGTCCGGCTTCAGAAGCATCCAGCGAGCGAAAAAGACTGTGCCCAAGATTTCTCAACGTCGGCGGATGTTCGTTTCGCGCGTTCGTGGTTTTCGCTAAGCGTGCTACTGACGCCTGGCGCACCCGCGGCGGCGGCATCAGGGACGATATCGGAGTGTGCCCGGGATTTCTCAACGGCGGCGGATGTTCGTTTCGCGCGTTCGTGGTTTTCGCTAAGCGTGCTACTGACGCCTGGCGCACCCGCGGCGACGACATCAGGGACGACATCGTGATCTGTGCCCGTGAGTTCTCAACGGCGGTGGATGTTCGTTTCGCGCGTTCGTGGTTTTCGCTAAACGTGCTACTGAGAGCATACGTGTGTGTCCGTGTGGTGCACCTGCGCGGTTTTATTACCGTACGTCTAGGAATTTATCCAGCGGCATTGTGAGTACCTTGAAAGATATCTTTTGCGACAAAGAACTCGGTTGTTCCTATTTGGTCTGATTGCTTTTGTCTACAGCTGTGCAAATTGTTTCACTGGTATCGACCCGGTTAAATAGATACATAAAACCTTCAGGTCTATGTGGACTAACCACTTTAATTGTTACCGAATCGTCCAGCATCTGGTAAACATACACCAACCACGGTTCACAGGCTTCCTCCTAAGTGCCTTCCGTTGACTTCCGAAAAAAGAAAGAAAAAACACGGTGAATTCCGGCCAATCTTCAACAGTTTGCCAGAGTCTTTGCTGAACATATCATCCTTTCGTGCGGTAAAACAGAATTGTAAGAGAATGGTGCCTCACGCTCGCGCAATAATAATTATATAATTACTTAGTGCGTATTCGTTGCCCACATTCCTACATTATTGTTGTTTGTTTGTTTTGTTTCTCCAGTGTTCACTGTGTCACGGTATTTTATTGGCTGCCTGGTCTCACATACAAGCATCTTTGCTTTCGTGGGCCAGCACGCACACATGTATTTTTTCAAAGATAATAAAGATATTATTATCTGGTTATCTTCTGGTAAATTGTGGCGTTACTGGAAGCGAAAAGAGTCCCATAATCCAGTAAAATAGATTTTTACTGGAAATAAACTTCCGGTAGAAATCCGGTGACATTCGGGTAAAAAACCGGTAACATTCCTGTAAAACAACCGGTGACATTCCAGTAAAAATCCGGTGACATTCCAGTAAACTACGGCTTTACTGGAAGTGAAAACAGTCCCATAATCCAGTAAAATAGACTTTTACTGGAAATGACATTCCGGTAAAAAATATTTTTCAATAGGGCATTTCTACGTTATTGTTGTTTGCTTATTTGTTTCTCTAGTGTTCACTGTGTCACGGTATTTTATTGGCTTACTGGTCTCACATACAAGCATCTCTGCTTTCGTGGGCCAGCCCGCACACATGTATTTTTCGAAGACAATAAAGATATTATTATACGGTAATCTTCTGGTAAGTTGTGGCTTTACTGGAAGCGAAAAAGAGTCCCATAATCCAGTAAACTAAATTTTTACTGGAAATAAACTTCCGGTAGAAACCGATGACATACGGGTAAAAAGCCGGTAACATTCCTGTAAGCCAGCCAGTGACATTCCAGTAAAAATCCGGCGACATCGAATCTACGGCTTTACTAGAAGTGAAAACAGTCCCATAATCCAGTAAAATAGACTTTTACTGGAAATGACATTCCGGAAAAATATTTTTCAATAGGGGTAGTTGACTAATCGCATCATAACTCAAGTAGGTTGGTTATTCATCCATATTTTGTTAAGCCTACATCCTTGAAATACTACAAATACCAAGTATATACCTAGACGTAATATGGCTAGTCCTGATCTGAGTGTCTTGGTCATAAATTGCCAAATAAGTGTACATTTTTTCTAGCTGCCTGATCGTTCGGTTGTCAACTGGCTTCTTTGAGCTAATGTACACGAGAACATGCCGAATACGCTTACTACTGGTTGTCTGGTTGGTACGTGCATTTGGTCTTATGCCTGGAAAATGTATATTTTGTGTTGTTCAGTAGATAAAAAGTACAGAAACAGATACTCCCTATTGAAAAATATTTTTTACCGGAATGTCATTTCCAGTAAAAGTCTATTTTACTGGATTATGGGACTGTTTTCACTTCCAGTAAAGCCGTAGATTACCGGAATGTCGCCGGATTTTTTACTGGAATGTCACCGGTTGGTTTACAGGAATGTTACCGGCTTTTTACCCGAATGTCACCGGATTTCTACCGGAAGTTTATTTCCAGTAAAAATCTATTTTACTGGATTATGGGACTCTTTTCGCTTCCAGTAAAGCCACAATTTACCAGAAGATTACCATATAATAATATCTTTATTATCTTCGAAAAATACATGTGTGCGTGCTGGCCCACGAAAGCAAAGATGCTTGTATGTGAGACCAGGCAGCCAATAAAATACCGTGACACAGTGAACACTAGAGAAACAAAACAAACAAACAACAATAACGTAGGAATGTGGGCAACGAATACGCACTAAGTAATGATATAATCATTATTGCGCGAGCGTGAGGCACCATTCTCTTACATTCCGTTTTACCGCACGAAAGGATGATATGTTCAGCAAAGACTCTGGCAAACTGTTGAAGATTGGCCGGAATTCATAGTGTTTTTCTTTCTTTTTTCGGAAGTCAACGGAAGCCATTTAGGAGGAAGCCTGTGAACCGTGGTTGGTGCATGTTTACCAGATGCTGGACGATTCGGTAACAATAAAAGTGGTTAGTCCACAGAGACCTGAAGGTTCTATGTATCTATTTAACCGGGTCGATACCAGTGAAACAATTTGCACAGCTGTAGACAAAAGCAATCGGACCAAATAGGAACAAACGAGTTCGTTGTCGCAAAAGATATCTTTCAAGGTACTTACAATGCCGCTGGGTAAATTCCTAGACGTACGGTAATAAAACCGCGCAGGTGCACCACACGGACACACACACGTATGATCTCAGTAGCACGTTTAGCGAAAACCACGAACGCGCGAAACGAACATCCGCCGCCGTTGAGAAATCCCGGGCACACTCACGATGTCGTCCCTGATGCCGCCGCCGCGGGTGCACCATGGCGTCAGTAGCACGCTTAGCGAAAACCACGACCGCGCGGAACGAACATCCGCCGCCGTTGAGAAATCCCGGGCACAATCACGATGTCGTCCCTGATGCCGCCGCCGCGGGTGCACCCGGCGTCAGTAGCACGCTTAGCGAAAACCACGAACGCGCGAAACGAACATCCGCCGACGTTGAGAAATCTTGGGCACAGTCTTTTTCGCTCGCTGGATGCTTCTGAAGCCGGACGGACAAAGAGGCGTAAGAAACAGGTCACTGAAAGATATTTTCTTTTCATCTGCACACCCAGCTGCTCTGGAAGATACAGGTCGCACACATGGAACGAGAATCCGAGACTGAGCGTTCGTTCCTGGCCGGCCGTTGCTCGTTGACGGACAAAGAAGCCGGTTTTCTTTAAAAAAATAAAAAGAAGTCAGCAAAACGACCTTCTCGCATTTTCCCCACGACCCAATGCGAGGGAGAGAGGGTGCGTGGGGACTCGTCCTTGGAGCGAGGCACCAAGGACGCCCAGTCCCCGGCTCGCCTCGGCTTCCCCCTCCGCTCGTGTCGGCTTTGAGTGAAGTTCGGTAAACAGGGAAGCGAGTCACCCGTTTCGGTAAGATTAAAACCGGGTCGTCTGGGAATCGAAAGTGGCTGGCGGTGACATTCCAGCGAAATCTGGAAACCCGATGCCGATGAAATTACAGCAAAATCTGTTTGCCGGCAAATAATCTCGCACAGACTGCAGGTAAACTGGTTTCGAATGAAAACGGGTGAAAGTGCCCACCTTTTTGGATCGTCAAAACAGTTCGCTGCACGCACTTCTTGAGGGTTGCAACGTCGTCCCGAGCTAAAACTCGCACTCACGAGAATGCCGCCCGAGTGGTCTCGTACCTGCTCTGCCCCGACTTTTGCCTGTCGCAAATAGCAAGTTGCCGGTGATCGCTGCTCACCTTTTGGATCGTCAAAACTGTTCGCTGCACGCACTTCTTGCAGGATTGCAACGTCGTCTCGAGCTCAAACACGCACTCACGAGAATGCTACTGCATTGGCGGCCACCATTACAAACTCAGCTAGTCCCCCTGCTCGTCTTGGCTTCCTTGCCTTTAGCCGTTCCCCTTTCGTCGGCTACCAGTGAAGTTCGGTGTCTGGCAAACGAGAGTGGCTTCCGGTAGGATTCCAGCGACGGGTAATCGAAAATGGTTCTGGCAAAACTTTCAGCGAAAGTATCTTCCAGTAATATTTCCACCACAGACTGGTAAACGACGCTGGTTTCTGGTGAAAATGAGTGGAAATTAACCCGTTTCCACTGAATGTCACGGGAAGTTTTTGCCGGATTTTAACCGAGAGTGACTCCGGTAAAACGTACACTGGAATCTGGTAACTGAAAGTGGCGGCCGGTAATATTTCCACCAAAAAACTGGTAAACTACGCTGGTTTCTGGTGAAAATGAGTGGAAATTAACCCGTTTCCACCGAATGTCACTGGAAGTTTTTGCCGGATTTTTCAATAGGGTTCAATACCAACTAAAGTTTAAAGAAAATATTATTAGTTCCAGGATAGGCGATTCTGTGGCAGGCTGTCTTGGTATTTTCCGAGCTTCAGAGTGAAAGACAATGCCTATGTGCAAGGATAAAAATGTGTTGTTTACATCAAGAATATCAATTTCTTTAACAGGTGTGCAATGCAGATAACATCTATGAAGGTGCTAAATATCACCCTCCCCAGCACACCATATTCGAAGGTTACTACTTAGTGGGATATGGTCTGGGTTTTGATGACCCTCGTACAATGAGTTGGAAGGTGAGAAATGTGGATATATTTTTTTAATCTTGTCATATCATTCACAATTCGAACGTATAAGCGGCAGATTGTTTGTTTCAATGCGCGACAAAACACCCGGTACTTACCGCACCACGTAGAAATTCACTTATGCGTTTCTGCTAAAAAAATGGATAGACCATTTAGCGATACTGAGCTGGGAAGTTCACAACGGGTTATTCTGTGTCAGGCAGTACGATGGTGGTCGCGGTTACACCTTTTATATTTATTTGAAAAATACATGTTAAAAGTAATCCTTTTGGGCGGATCATTTAACTATATATAAACGCCGTATCTGATTTCCTTTCTGAGGAATATAATTTCGAAGTTGAACGCATATAAATTTCCAAACTTTCGCCGAGGTACTTCGCATATCTCCCAATTTCACACCGAAGCATGCACGACGTAAAAATTATTCTACGTGCAATTTAATATTTTATTCAACAAAAAGTTGACGAAATGCACAAATATTATAAAATGCAATAATATATATATATTACAAAAATATGTCACGAAACAGGTGAAGTAAACACGTTTTAGAGACAGAATAACAAAATATTTATGTAAGAACTACTTCCTATGAAATAAGGTAAAATCAATCAAAATGATTATCGCAAAGGCACTTTAAAATATATCAGAAAATTATGTTTAGTTAATATTGTGCTTTTATTATTAATGTAGAAACTAAGCTAATTCTTTTAAATGTGGAAATGTTGCACGTGAATATCAAAAGAAAAATTTACTCCGTCTTTTTCTTTATATTTCTTTCACTGTTTACAGAACTTCAACTAACTATTGATGACAAAACAATTAGTAACATATGAACTACTTAAGGCTAAAATGAAATATCCTCAACCTTGATTGACCTATCTCGTTTTGTTATTGGGGATGCGAACTACTACGTTGATTTAAGATTACATTTTCTAGAAGTGGTATATTTTGTGCAGCCATGCTGCTCTATCGTATGGTAAAAAAAGTTATGGAATGTCTGCATTATATTCATTATAAATGTTCCCTTTGGTTTCTCTCTCCCGCTCCCCGCTTCAGTACTCGTCCAAATTGAGTCTATTTTACTGAGAGGCATAAAAGTCCAGTCGTGCATCATGATCTCTAAAATGAGGGTCAATTCCATATTTTCATTTATGATCCACTGTTCGTAATTAAAATTGTACCTTTAAGTTGATTTTATCGAGTCAATTAGTAAATACAATTATAATATTTATATATCATAATTATTGTTTATCGAATTCGCACATTGGCAGGAACCAGTATGACACCAATCGTTTATCTGCGCGATGCGTACTTTTCACGAGAGCAGTTAAGTCAGCGCTTCGTGAAACGACAAGTATACACAGCTGAGTGCTTCTCTAAAAAACATCACTTTTATAAAGTATATATTTTACATAATTATACAAAATAGGTGAAAATTACTCTATAAAAATGCATGTCAATAGTCTGCAACTAACAAATTCGTCGTTATCAAGTTCAATCTTAATTTCAATTGATACACAAGGATAATTATAAATGTAGATGCAATTGGTCTGTCTGTCGCCACACATAGGCTGAACACCAGTTATCTACTCTCCAAATACTACTTTATTGACTTGTTTAGTTCGAACTAGGCCTTCCTCGTGTTTTGAATATGGGCTCCACGATAGCGTGCTGTGCATAAAGATATCAATGGTGTGCCAAAAGTGCCAAAGAAACCTAGAGAGCTGTTGAAGTATTGAATTTCTCTGGTGTGTCACAAAAAATGCATTTTTACGCGCTCCACAACAAAATATAATAAATAAGCGTTCGAGATACGATGAACAGATGTGATTATCTCCGTTCCGAATCAGCACGGCTATACTTTGGCACTGAGGTGCATGTAACGGCCAAACTTCTGCTCCATTATCGCCTCAAATGTCATGTGTTGCACCAACGATTGATATCCAGCTGGCATTCCCATGCCGTTGTTTTGCCCCGCCCTAGTGTTGGTGCAATATCGTTAGAATACTCCACCATCCGTGTGCTCTGTATTGGACGGATGTCGTGCAAGTCAACGTTGTACAGGCGGTTGAATATCAGTTGTTGCATACCAACCAGACACACGGACGAGCAAAATTGATTTCGATTGCTCCCAGAAGTTCATTAAATCACTACCATTATACAGCTTATTCTGGACATATCTACAAAAAAATATGCTTATTTGTGAAAAAAGAGCAACTAAAATGAAATTAACACTCCTTTACGCCGATCAAAACTGATAAATTAAAACAAAAGCATTGGGAATTTGGAGGGAAGCCACAGTGTACGTATTAATAAAACAGCGATACTACGTAATCTTGATAGGTTCATATTTTACTAAAGTCTCGGAGTCGGCGAGGATTAGTTCATGTAGAAGCGCATGCAGCAAATTGAGAACAATTATTCCAAGGACTCTGACAAAGAAAACGGCCATTAAAACAAAGAAAAGAAAACTTGGCGAAGACGTATTTCGGCCGCTTGGAACAAAAAATTGTGGCCGCGTCTGCAACGCACGAAAGCAACAGAACACTGAAGAGCGTACTTTGAATACTCAGACCTACGTGGCACGCCTATTTCTAAAACTTCGCAATCACCGAAGACTACAACTTTAGTGATTCCAACAGCGCGGCAGGGAGAGGCACGTGACAAATTCTCGTCCAAGCGTTTTTGTCCTACCCGTCCTACGGATAGAGGTTCACGCGTTTCGCTCCACCTCTTTGATATTCTTAAAGCGGCCGTAGTGCTCAATCACAGCCATTCGAAAACACAAAAGCAGGTAGGGAATCTTCACAAAAGACGATGTCAAAGGGGGCGAACAATGCAGGTAAGCTCCCTCTGCAATTTTGACTGGCTAAGAATTGGGAGGAAAGGGAAGACTAAGGTAGTGCTTCGTAGACGAGGCTTTGGATGCCACCTTTGATTATGTGAGGAAGTGAAAGACTATGAGAGATAAAGGTACCTGTGTTGATGGTTCAAAATGCTTCAAATTACTGTTAAAAAACCGTCGCCGCCGGTAATTTATTTTGGCTCCCCCGAGTGTAAAGTGGGCGCGGTACCTCAGATCCACGTTCGCTTCTGCTTTTGTGATCACAAGGCTTTGGCATTGCTCAATCACAATACAATGAACGCCCAGAGCTGCGCTTTTTTTGCAAAGCGCCGATTAATAATCATATCTCTCGAGGAGACAGGCGCACATAAGTATCGCGCAGTGCTTGGTCCATGGGAGCAGTTAAGATAGCGTCGAACCACTCTCACGCCGGGTTCTGATAGTGGTGTGTGTGCCAAAGCGCGGGTACAACACTACGGCGCAAACAGCTTTTGCAAAAACACGATCATCAAATCCAGCCGGTGCAAAACATTCTTCCTCCTTTTTGCCTGAAGAAATCAAGACACACACAAAATACTATCAAAAGTTGCGAGCACAGTAAAATCGAATCTATATTTAATTGTTTGCAGACCACCCACGTACCACCGATACCTCATCAGTCAAACTCTCAAGTAGTAAGCCTAGATCTCGCACTTTTTCGGCGACTGTGGCCGAGAGCTGCCAGACGACCACTGTGCTATCAGGAAGCTAAGCCTAACTTTGACACTTAATTCGCGATTTGGACCCAAATATAATAGGTGAAAGCCCAACTACTAGGTAGTAATCCTAACTTTGGCACAGGTATGGCGATTTCGGCCGGACGAGTACAGATAACAGCCGGACTACCATGGTGGGAAGCCTGATTTTTTAACGTTTTAGGCGAATTAGGGCCAAATATTCCGCAGTGTTTCAAAGGAAAGTTCGATTTCGCAGTACTTTGGCTTTTTCGGGTTTTTCAAGGCCCAAAACTCTAAGACATTTACCGAATTCTGGGCCAGAGCTATGTGCAACCTGAGAAACGTACATAACCTTACTTTCATCAATGGCATACAAAATAATTAATACATACATCTTTTGTGACACTGGGCTGTTTGAGCTTGAAAATATTATCTCCGGAAGAAACCTTAGCTACACCGTTCGCATATTAGTAAATGCTCCTCCCAAGAACAGTAATTTATCGTGTATTTCTACATAAATATAAATATGATCAGGGTCATCGTTGTACGATATGACGGAGAAACACACAAGTGTCGGCAAAGGTACATTTACGTGCAACGCCGATCACAGAGAACCTTCGTGTCTCAGGGTCCAATTGCAATGCGAAGTTTTTTGTTCAAAGTTTTCATCTCAAAATTTACAGACGCAGTAATTGGCCTTACAATGTTGTAACAGTCACGGAATTTTTTTAATGATAGTGATGTTCAAAACCTCAGGGTTAATAAATAAAGGCAAGAGGTTCAGGTGGCGCTAGTGTGCAGTTGCATTTTGAAGCGGACAACAAAAAGTACAAATTTGACTTCCGGTGATGCATTCCGATGTGAAAACGGAAAGCGTTTACTCTTCGCGCTAGATTATTAGAGCAAATGTGGCTTCACATTGTGACATAATTAAAAGTTTGGAACGTTTTACCATCAAATGTACAAAAATCTGTGTTCAGTTAGAGCTTTTTAAATTCATGGTGTCGAACACTGCGCTGAAATAGCCCAATCCACATGTTTATTACGTGTTGACGGAGGAGACTGCTATTATAAGTCGGGCAATAAAGCATATAGTCAATGCTACGAAGAACACAGAGTGAATCAGCTTGACAAAACACCAAATGGATGCTAATAGATGCCAAATCAAACAATCAAAACAGACAACAAGAACGAAGCAGGGAGTTATGAAACGAAGACTGGATTAGTAACAAAGTGTGCATTAGTAAAAACTGCGTTTCCGTCATCTGAATGCTATTACAGCTTGCATCAACCGTATGCACTTTTTAATTGTCCTTTTACTGCGCACTTTTTAGGAGCCGTTTCCAAGTTGACCGGCGTCGGCGTCGCCGTCAGCGCACCACGCGCGTTGCATTTTGGGACGTGTGACGTCGCACGTGTCGTATCGAGGGTTAAGGGTAACCTCGTAAGGATAACCCTCATGGGGGTTACCGTTACGACTGTAAACCTCATCAGATTAATCCCCGTGAGGGTTACCCCGTGAGCGTTACCCTCACCCTCACGGGGCTTATGTTCGCTTGCCCTCATGGGGCTAATGGTACCCTCATCCCCGTGAGGGTCATCCTCATGAGGGTAACACTCGTGAAGGGTAGTCTCCGTGAGGGTTCCCCTCACGCCCGTGTGAGTAACGTACCTCAGGAGGGTAACCGTGACGGGGGTTACCCTCGTGAGCGTCACCATCACGGGAGTGAGGGTAACCCTCAGGGGGAAAAGCCACGAGGGTCACGAGGGTAACGTCAAAGAGTTACCCTCGTGCACCAACGTGTGACGTCAATATCAGAAACACGTGATGTGTAACGTCACATGACGTATGATGTCACACGTTACGTCACGTGACGTCCACGCATCTACCATTGCCAATATTCAAGTCTAAATTTAGCGGAGAAGAAGGAGGCGCATACCCTTCTTCCTGTACCCTCCCCTTATCCTCCTCAATATCTGCGCCCCAAATCGGCATTACAGAGAATTGTAAATGTTTTTCATTATTTTTGCTTGAATCGATAGCTTGTACTGGCATATCACGCTGTGCAACCTATACTGACACATGACGCTGTACCTGGGGTTCATTTTTTGCTAACCTAAACGTCGCTCCAGTAATAAAAAAGCATTAGGTAAATAAATACACTTTTATAAAGTTTATAATAGCGACATAGTACCCGTTACTCGTAACGAAACTATGCTTATTTCTATTATTCCCTGACAAAGATAAAATTATCAAGAACGTTTTTCTATAGGAATACACGGGAAGGCTGGAAAAGTGGACAGTTTGCTGACTGCTTCTTTTTGCAACTGAAAGTGCCGGAGACACTAGCGCCAGCTGAGCCTCTAGCGTTCATTGTAATAACTATATGGTTCAAAGGCAGCTCGTTTATGGCGCACGAGCACTGCAAGAACACTCCGCATGGGCTCAAGACATTCGTTCCTCAAGGAGCGTTCCAGTAGTGGCTCGTGTCAAATCTCTGCTGTGACTGGAACAGCCGAACACTAACAAAGTGCAGAGCTCAGCACGTGTGATGTGCGTTGCTAATCCAAGAAGTGGTAATAACTAAACTTAGGTTTGTCTTGGAACGCACCCCTACCTTAGAAGGACCCTCACTACCTTAGAGGGACCCTCAGAAAAAGGGACTTATTAATGAGCATCTGCCAAATCCAAACCCCGCTTGGCGTTAGCGTTCGCAACTAACGTAAAATAGGCTACCTCCCAAAAGTGTTTTCACGCAACACTGCTCGCGCTGCATTATGAGACGATTTTGTTAAGACTAGAGGCATGGTTTCAATTTTCATTTTCCCGACGCTCAGCTGTGCATGAGAATAAAGTCTAAACCTCGCTTGCATTTCTCCTCTTTTTTTTTTTTTTTGTAAGCAGCTAACTTTAAAACACGCACTCCCAGGGACCCTAAGGACCTTCCAGGACTTAACAAGAAGTAGGGGTACGGCCGACCACGTCCCTTACCTTTCTGGCTGCCTGGCTCCCACTTCTGAGTGCAGAATGGCCCTCCTGTCTCAAGGATAATTTAAGAAGCATTTTTAAATGGCTTCATTGGGGAGCTGATAAAAAAGGATTACTGGTGCAGAACACTCCTTCTATTTTATATACTAGCTCTATCAAGACATAGGCACAATCTCTGACAGGTTGGGAACACAAAAACGTTCCCCAGTAATTATGTCCGCCTACTTACGCAGCACCATCTGTGTTATATATTTAGAGACAGTCAGGTATAACACAAATACAAGCTCTGTATTTGTTAGTAGCAGGATATCGTGACCTGAGAATAAAAAAGCAAAACCAAAACTGCTACCATATAGACCCCAAGAAGCACGGTGCGGTACAACACCGTCGGTTTAGCTTCGGTTTTCCAAGAGGTATTTTCGAGAGGCTCCTACGTCTAGGAAGCATGGCAGCCCCTTGCATTGCTCGCTTTTCAAGAAAAATAGCAACAGTCCCTCGACTATTAGGCAACGTTTATTGGTAATGCATGTTGCACCAGTATTTCGTTTTACCATAGCTTGCTTGAAACCCTATGTGAGAAAAAGATCTTCCTCTGTTTCCTCAGGTCAGTCTTCTAGTTCTGGCCATTTTTAAGCCTGAAGGCCCTTTTCAAAACTTATTCCTTTTGTTGGAAGATGCTAAATCTCTGCACAATGGCGGGGAGGTAGTAGCTACTTCCTTGACTTCCATTGCGGCTCGGCTTCACGAGTCCTTGGCGTGGCGCTAGCACAAGTAAAAGCTACTCGCTCGCGCTAACTTTACGTTCCGTGGTTTTGGTTGTTACCACATTTGGGCAGTGGGTCAGATATCCTGTCATTCGGCACGTGTCTTTTCGAGATGGGTCTATTTCTGACATCACGAATCAAAATTGTTTTGTCTACATCTCGCACAAGAACAAAAACACAGAAAATGTAACTCATACGGGCATGCAGAAACGCATACTCGCAATTTTGCTCAAGGGTCTTAAAAGTGTATTCTAGCGACATGCCAGAAATTACACCAGTACACTTAAGACTGCTTACATGTACGAAGGGAAAACCAGTCAATGACGGCGTCTAGGCGAATCCTAAGACGACCTCTAAGACCGGGGTTTCTAAGCGACGACGTCGAGAACGACGTCTTGCAGGGGGTCGTCCAGGATGAGGTCGTGAACGACGTCTAGAAGACGACGTGGCAAGACGACGTACCAGAACGATTCCTAGAGACGACATCCAGTGATATCATCGAGAACGAGCGCCTACAAGACGACGTCAAGGACGACATGTAGGGCGTCCTCCAAGGAGTGAAGTCTGGGGACTGGCGTCGAGAGCGACGACCTCAATCACATCGTCAGCGGCGACGTCGAGAATTGCGCCCAGAGTGAGGACCCGTAATAGACTACTTCCATAAATCCCTGCGTGCAACACGGCGCGCGTTGCACTCTGGGAACTAGTTGGCCAAGGAGGAGAGTGGCATGGTTTCGGTTTCGATCGACGCGTCGACAAGACATTATACACAGAGCGTGGACTATTAACGGCCGTTATTTCGTGTTTTCTGGTTCCGAGAGCGTCGTTTGTGGTCTCTAAACTAACCCAAACGGCAAGACCTCGAAGATTTAGCACAAGCCCGAGACGTATAGCTTGTCTTAACGCATGCTTGTTGTATTTTTGTACTTGCGAGCCTTTCTGTTAGCGTTTCGAGGTATGTGGACGAGCCAGTGCTGGGAATCTCGACGCTGCGAAGCTCGGGGATCTTGCTTGTGTACGAATCAACAAGCTGTAGCAACCAATAAGTATGCATACATCGAACTCGCGCCTTTACATTAGTGTTGTTGATCAGGAAGTGTTTGTTTCGTGCGTCCATAGACGAAATATAACTTTTTGCAATTACTGTTTTTCTTAATACGCCTGAGTACGCGAGGTAAAATTGGGAGTCGGCAACGAAAAGCTCCATTTGAACACACTTCTCATCTCTTACCTGTACTGCCCCGCAGCACTGCACGAAGTGAAGTCCCCACCCGCTAGCATTCCACTAATATTCAACATCGCGTATGCGCATAAAGTTATCCTGCAATCATAAAGGCACAGTCGCACATACAAACCGTTTTAAGAAAGCGAAATTCGAGCACTAGTGAAGAATGTCCACCGTCGCCGAATGGCCGACGGCGTGAACAATGCCGTGCGCCAAACGAACGAAATTATTCAAAGCGCATTTGACGGTTGCTAATAACCATAATATTTGTTATGTGTTTGCTTTCTACCTGACTGAGTATGCCGAGATAATTTCAGACACACCGTTCGGGCACAGATCTTGAGCGTCAGTAAAAGCTCGTCCAAAAAGGCTTAGCGAGGAGTAGGGGACGCTTGTTAGGGCCTCCTTCGTAGCTAGCCGATCTCAGCGTTTGCGAAAACTTTATCTTCTATCAGCATAAAATTTGAGTGTGAGATATGTGATGACACGAGGAAGACATCATCGTAACTTTTGTGCAGTAGTGAGGTCGAATTTATTGCGTTTCCTTAAAAGTTCATGCGCCAACGCTGGGCTCATCTTCGATACTCCTGTGAGGATGCGGCTTGCTTTTCGCTCAATGAAGAAACAAGAAGCGGACGTTTGGCAAACAAAATATGTATAAGGCTCAAGGTAACCAAATTTCAGTTGTAGTTCACTGGTACTAGACGGGATTACTGACATTGAGCTCAAAGATGCACTCGTGGGGTGAGGTGACTAAGCCACGTCTTACTACGTTTGCACACGCACGCACAATATCCTGTGTTTCGGGAGCCAGGGAAAGTGCCCCGGTCTTCGTTTTGTATCGCTCGAGGATGAGTGTATTGTACATCCGTAAAGTCAGATAATCGAAAACTCAAGCAGCGCGTTCGGTCGCGGCGTGATAGCATGAGATGAAGCTGCTCAGTCGAAACTGAAACTGAGTGGCCAACTAGTTCCCAGAGTGCACTGCGTGGTATTTCGCCGCGATGGGGCGCGTCGGTTTTGGAAGAAGTCTATTGGGTCCTCCTCTGGGCGTATTTGCGTTGGCGGCCACGTTTGCCAGCGGAAGCCGCCATAGATGTTCACGCTGCTACCGATGTCGAGTCTGTAAATGGAGACGCGGCCTTCTCACAGTCGGTTGCAAGATCACACAACGAGCTGAGATAAACTCCGAAGGGCAACTTTTGCCGTAAGGCGCTACAGCGCCAGGAAACGGAGCAAGAGCAAGAGCGTAGACAAACGAGGCTCTGACTTATAGGTGAAGCTATACTCGCTGCTGACATCGAGTATAAACACTGCAACGTGAAAACAAACAACCCAAAAGAAAATACATGACATGAACGCCACGTGCTCAAGCCATCGTCACGCGCTGTTAACTGTGTTTCTAAAAATCAAAATGTCTTACCAGAATAAATGTAGTGGAAGGACCGTTGACACAGTTTTTCTCAACAATCTTCCGATTTCCAGCACTTCGATGATTTCTCGAGAAACACTCGAGAAATTATTGAAAGCGCGGAGAATCGGAAGATTGGGAAAAACTGTGTCAGCACCGCGCATATTACACAAACGCTGCACTGGGGCTCAGCACAGTGTCTTCGGTAGCGGCGATCACACCTCATGAACGCTTCGAGGGCGTCAGGCAAGAGGAGCATTCAGGTTATGTTGATTTGCTCGGGACTTCACGGCCGACAGTACCTAGACCAGAATCTGGCCGAGAGCACCACTGCTATCATCCCGCGCAGGATTTGGGGCACACACAATACACCAAAATCGCTAGGTTCCTTCCAACACAGAGTTTTAGGAGAGGAAGACACACGCAAACAAATTATGACACTGAATGTCGACAGCGCGATGAGTGGAAACATATAAGTCTACCCTTTGTAACGGTCGTTAGCTTCCGCCATATACCCTACCTTATTCCTGCAATGCAGGAGTTCTATTTTGTTCTGTGCCGTTTTAGTTTTTCACTGAGCTTGTTCGATCAGACGCGGAGTGAGGAGTTAGGTTGACTGCCCTTCAATATTGTCGGCAAACTGATGGCTGTCTTTTACCTCTCTGCGTGAAAGAAGCACTGAAATACCTGAATGTTCTTCTTTTACCAAAACCGAGATGACATTTGTAGGGTTTCGTTCCGGTCCAATTCATAAATAACAATTCGATCACGTGTTCGTTCCTCCCAAATATACCGTTTATTTATGCTATTTTTGTTTTATTCTGCAACTCGTTCGACAGTTTCTTTTTTCTTGAGTGTATATTCATATTTTTTTGCCAACATTTTCTTCAGCCAATGTTTAATTCTGTACGGCTGTCATTGTACACCATGGCGTACTACTTTTCTTTACCTAGCGCTAGCATAGATGCAGCGGTGTAGCACTAGCATGGGTCACTCACTGTTCAAAATAAAAACAAAAGCCGCAAAATGCATGGCGTAGTGTTTTCCTTGAATAAAGGCACAGGTTTGCCTCGTTAAATACTTGTTCTCAAGTTTACACTCATTGGCTTTTATTGCTGGTGGCAATGTAATACACGACAATATCGTTCGCATATTTTGTCTGCGAGTTGAGGATGTTATCGCAGCTTTTTTTTCTCATATAATATTCTCGCTGCTGTCTTTGCGCGGCAAGAATTGTAAAGGGCCGCCCACACTTGCGAGAAAACGCGCGTGGCACTCCTGCCACCGCGAATGTCACGTGACAGCACAGGAGGCCTCACGCACTCTTGAAGCATTGAGCGAACGCATGATTTCACGCGCTCAACCGATTTTGGCGGAACGCGTTTTCAACGCGATCGGCGCGCCGCGCGCGTTTTCTCGCTATTGGGAGCGGCTCTTAACGCGTCTCACAGGTTTTGGAAACCAAGGATTGATTTTATGCGGTACTTAGATCACAACATCTTTGCTACACCCTTGTTAATTCGACAAGCGTTACTTCCCGTAAAGTTTATTGTAAAGCTGGATGCTTTTTTGTCTCAAGCGTATATATGAAGTATTTCCGCAACCAGTTCTAACGCCAAGAAAGATTGGGGGTTTATTTTATAGACATTGTTCCGTAGTCAAAGTTTTCCAGCAAAGTCTTTTATTTATTAAGTCCCAATTTATCCTTAATTCATTTATCCTTTCTTTTAATCAGCATCGAATAAGCATACGCAAAAATGTTTCTACCTTTTTTATATGTTCGCATTTTCACCGACTGTGTCGGCGACGGTCTATCTTAAATATCATAAATAATATGCGCATACGTTCTAATACTGTTTGCTAAGAGTTTTCTTTAAATTTTGACCTCAAGAATAACTTACAACAAACAATAAATAAATATTGCTACATGCATGGCTATCAATTCGAGTTATATAACGCAGTTTATACATCTAAAGAGAATGTAATTACCTGCATTCATGTAACTTTTTCAATGCTTGTCGTTGCAGATTTGCGAGGCAACAAAGCGGTTTCAAGACCTAAAAATTGGAATCGCGTTGTTTAGTTTGGAATCTGAAGACTCCAACGGAAGGTGTGCTAAAAGCGTATAATTTCAGGTAACGCTGCAGGATACTGGCGAACCGAGAAAGGTGTCATCTTATTTCAGAAGAAATGTTACTCAGCCTTTCTTTCTCCAGTCAAATCCACCGTGTCCAACCTAATAAAACGGCCAATATTATATTTTAATTCGATTAAAAGTAATTTCCAGCGCAGGTGTCCTGTTTTGTGAACAACTGTACGTTTTGAAGAACCGTAGTAAAAAAAAGAACGGCTCATTGTGGAACATGACTAATTGCCCCTTAATATGTTGAGATAATATATATGTTCGCGCATCTTAGATTAGCTTTATGCTATTTTATCAAGGCACGTTTCAAGCCCAAAATGTACCAATTCTTCCTGCGATAGCCAAATCGCGTAAAAGCTACATCTCGCAGCGGGTGAATAAGGTAAGTAATGGGGTGACCTTCTTTATTTATGACGTAAAAAATAATTATGTTGGATTCAACTGAACTGCTGGAAGTAACTCAGCAGTCCATGAAATTGTGCGTTCGTTTAAACCCGAAGTTTCACGCCCGCTGCACTGGCAGTATTCGTTCTTTTTTCCATTTCTGAAAGTGCTCAGACTCAGACTCTTCAAAAACGGTACATACAGTCCTCCCTATAGGTTCTAACGCTCGACTAACCTACCCAGGTAGCACACTACTCTTGAAAAACTGAGCAATAGTCTGGCAATTTCGGATATCGAAAAACCCAAATAAGCCCGAGCGGAACCAAATCTGACCTCTCGCAAAGGCTTTGGCATTCTGGTTCTAATTCGCCAAATACGTTCAACAGATAGACCTTTCTTCGGGTAGTTCGGCTCTCGCCTGGTTTCTTTTAGCCAAAATCTCGAAACCAGTGGCATGTTAGGTTTACTGTCCAGTAATTAGGCTCTCATGTGGCATCTATGGGCCCAAATTGACAAAGGTGCAAAAGTAAGGTTTCACTCACCGATTGCTTGGTTGTCATCTGGCAGCTATGGGCCAACGTCGCCAAACAAGTGCCATGGTTAGGCTTACTGCCTGAAAATTCGGCTCCCACCTGGAATTTTTGGGCCCAAATCGCAGAACAAGTGCCGAAGTAAGGCTTTATTTTTATAAGTTAAGTTGTAATGTTGAGATTTGACGCCATAAATTGCGTAACAATGGCCAGAGTAAGGCTTAGTGTGTGGACGCTCGGTGGTCATCTGGCGTCTTCGATTCAAAATCAGTCAGCATATATCAGATTTGGGCTCCACTGTCTGGTAGTACGGTTTGCATCTGACATTTTGTTTTACCTCAAGACTTTAAAAATTCGAGAGGTAATTAATCAGGGCAGGTCACATTTGCGCTGGTTTATTGATGTTTAAAGATAAATGACGGATTGTCTGCTACACAATTTAACAAATAATTTAGATTAATTCTTTTGCAAACTTTTATCTTACTTTGGGTGTTTCCTGATTTCTCCCACCCGAAAGTGAATACAATGTTTTGTCGCGGCTAGACCACGAACTTGTTATTTTGTAAATGCAGATTGCAAAGTATTGATCTATCTGCGCGTAGGTACTCACGCCGAATATTCGGTCGGAGAATCACACTTCGCTCAAAAGGACGCGCTGTGAGAATGGTTTGGAAGTTATCGCAACTGCACCCATCGAGCAAACGCTGCGCGATACTGATTTCCGCACGTCTCCGCAACATATGGTAATATAAGCCTATACCTTGTAAGGGTAGACGGATCGTTGGGCACGTCTTGCATTGTGATTAACAACTGTCGAAGTCTAGTATTAAGAAGCTCTTATATCTAGCCTTCTGACAGCCATATCTGCATATTCCTATTAAGAATAAGCAGACACGGTCGCCACTCTGGTACCACGCCCTGCTCAAACTCAGGGGAACTCAGATGAAATCATGGCGGTGAAGATTTTTTCTCGTGAGAGCATTAACTGTCTCATGAGCGAACCTAGGTAATCAACTTTAAAGCCGCGCCAGAAGGCTCATTGCCCTTTCTAATTGTCGCCTTTGACAAAAATTTGAGGCATATGTTCTCATTGTCTTTCGTGCCATCAGGAAGGAGGCAATCATTGGGTCTCGTGCTACCATGTGGCGGTGTGGGCACAGGTGAGGTGTTTTGTGCGTCGGAGACGCACCAGACAGCTGCGACAGCCCGACAGGCTTTGTGGGTGTGAAGAGTTGTACGTAGACGTGCTTAGGTGCCTCAGTCCAGAAGGAAAATGGTATCCACCTGAGTGTGTTTTTTCACCGTGAAGTCAACTCAAACGGTCGATGCCGTTTTGGGCCGCTGTGACACAAAAGGGTGCTTGGAAGATACATTTGGCGTCTTTTTTGAGTGGCACTTTACATCCCTGGAGTTACAAGACACTTTTAGGGTTGTAGTTGACTGGAAGGGGGTCGAGGTTTTGACTGCGAAGAACCCTGATTCATGTGACGATGTGTCTTTTGGCGCCAAAGATTTTTTTGTTTGCGCTATTCCACACCAAGAGATAATGGGGCTGTCAAAGATTGTATTTTGTCATCCGGACGTGTGTTTTTCCTGAACGCCTGTGGTGTTAGCGTTCAAAATTTCTTCGAACTGTTTTGTTTTTATCCTAGGTTTATGTATGTTGTGCTTGATGACACATTGCTTTTGCAGAAGCAGGGTGTATGTATTGGGGTTACCGTTGCTCCTGTTCTGAGTGACATATTTTCTTCTTGTGCGATAAAGCTATTGAAACGACCTTGGAAGAGTGGATACCCAGGCAGCACACAGTATTGGGCCAACATTAGATTTGATGTGGCGAAGAATGGCCCAACAATGGCCCAAGTGAGCCATATGTTTCCCAATATTGGAATCACATTGGACAATAATAGACGATCAAAGCCAATATGTTTTCCAATATTGGTGAAAAGTTGGCATAGGCTGGTCAACATTGGACTGTTAAAGCCAATAGCTTTCCAATATTGGATATACGCCGGCATAAGTTGTCCAATATTAAACTCTCGGAGCCACTGGCTTTCTGATATTGGCTATACGCCGGCATAAGCAGTCCAATATTGGACTGCCAAAGTCAATAGCTTTCCAATATTGGATATTTGCCGGCATACCCTGTACAATATTGGACTGTCAGAGCCAATTGCTTTCCGAATTGAATATACGCTGGCATAAGCTGGTTAATATTAAACTGTCAAAGCCAAGAGTTTTTTTTAATAATGGTGATGTCACGGTATAGGCTGGTCAATATTGCACTGCCATAGTCAATGGCTTATCGATATTTGCGTTGCCTAGTCTCAAACGTAGCTCCTTTTTGTGTTTCGAGTTACGGTGCTTCAAATGCCGCTGAGGAAAAAATTTAACTATTATAAAATCTGTTATAACATTTAGAGCTACAATGGTTGCCCAAGAAGTGGACGATGGCTTTTTTTCATTTTCAAAGTCATAATGCTCCAGGAGCCCTTCAATCTTACCTGTTTTGATGCATATCTTTTATGGTCATCACACAGATTTATTCGCATCTAATAACATTTATTGTATGAAATAGATATGCATTGCGATGCATAAATTTTCACAATGATCTTGCTTTGGTTAATTGATAGGTGTCGAGCTAAGTTAATTTTAAAAACAATTAAAAACTGTTTGGGTGTTCTGTTGCGCTACCTGCCGGATGGCAGACAAAACTGCTGATTTCTAATGTTCAAGAAATTTTCGAGGGCGGCGTTGGCGTCTGTATCATCATCAATGTCCGTGTTTTTTTACCTTCACATTTAGAAATTCTGTTGAATGATTTACTATCGACAAATGAATGGTCTAAGTACTGGGTCAGGTTAATAAATCTAAGATAAATAATTACACAAGTGTAGTGTGATGTAATGTGTTCATTATTCGATATAATTGAAATCGGTAAACAATAAAGACGAAGAGGAAAAGAACACACCTGAGTTCACTTTGTGCCTAGAGCCACTAAATGAGCTACGCTTAGAGTATCGGCACTCCGTTCCGCAACAGTGTTGTGGGCGCCACCATTTCGGAGCTTGTGCAGAGCAAACGCAACTGCCGATCGTCATGATTCAAAAGTGCGAGTTCCTCAGCATTAGATCCGGTGTCAGGAAGCTGATGCAATTCGCAACTTTCACGACCTATAGGGGGCGCAGTGGTGCCTATCAAAATGGCTGTCATCTGGATGATCGTCGTAGAACAGCGGTACGAGGCTGGGTCTGCGATGCGTAAGTAATTTTAGTTTTACTATATACGAGCAGCATTAGAACCTTACGTTTTTTCGTTTTTTTACGCCAGGAAGGTGTAGGCAAGCCCATTTATTATGAGGTCAATCATCTACGAGCTAGGGTGCGCGATTCTCACAACGCGGTACCACAATCGCTGAAAGTTGCGAATGTTGCTTTGCTGTGTCGCCGACTGCTTTATTTGAAATCACAGGAAACATGTTTTCGTCCTCCACATATGTTTAAGCAGTTCGCCACAAAAAAGCAATACTACATGAGCCTCCTAACACCGAATCTAATGCTGAGGAAGTTGCACTTTTGAATCATGACGAGCGGCAGTCGCGTCCTCTCTGCACAAGACCCAAAATGGCGGCCCCCACAACGATGTAGGGAACGGCGTGCAGATACTCTAAGCGCAGCTCATTTAGCAACTATAGTTCCCGCGAACCTCCTTTCCCCTAACTGAAACTGAAACTAAATATGAATAGTAAACCATTATTATAGCTTATTTATTTATAACCAGCCACACATGATGAGAGGAGAAAGCGGCAGGGTAGAAAAATCGCGGGTTTTATGTGTGACCCTAATAACCGTCTCATAAGAAAGAACGCCAGCTTTCGCTGGTTTCAAAAAGACGATCCAAAGAAAAGAGGCGGCACACTGTGTTCTTTGTGATTATGCGTCTAATTTATATACAGGTATATTTGAAGATCGACGATGGACGTCGATCGTCTCGGGGTAATGTAACGTAATAACATTATATAAATAATAAGCATAATAAAGGACTAAACGACTACATTTTTCAATTCATGGATTGTAATATGGCGGTAGCCTTTTGTACTTACTGTTGATGTAGCGTAATATGAGGTGACGAGGTAATGACTAAATGATGAGGCTCTTTAAGGACGACGACATTAGTGGGTATCGAATCACAACGTACAGTGCCCGACTTGTTTCAAATATCGTATAGCCAAAGACTTTCCTTCATCCGCAACATAATATGGTAGAATCAATGAGGGTGCTGCTTTACAACTGTACGTGGAACATGAAAACACCACTGTGCGAAAGTGCGGCTTATTCATTAATATGAAGGACAGATTTCTAGCAGCATCCCCCGATGAACAGCTTGGAACAAATGGCCTCGTTGAGGTAGAGTGTCCCCGTTCCAAAAGATACTTAAGGCCTACCGAAACCGCAAAAGAGAGCAAAAAAGGAGCCTGGTGTGAAAGGTCCAAATCACCACCATAGCTTCTGCTACCAAATACAAATGCAGTGACACAATACACAAATAAAGTTTTGTGATTTCATTATATTTACACTCAAGGGCGTTGATATCCAAAGTATCCAGAGGGATGACACCTTTTGCTCGAACAACATAGAGATTTTTCTTCTTAAGCTTTACATGAAAGGCCGGACTTCCGCTAAAATTCCTCATGTGGACGAGTTGTCCGATCTAACAAACTGCCATTACTCACGATCTGGGAATCTCTCGATCTTCGTTCGTAGGCCATAGTGTCATGAGATCGAGAGTGTGGCTCTTCTTCCGCCGAACATTGCTTCGGCGGTTGTTTTTCTCGTAGAAGATGAGACCGTCGCGTGCTGCCTGAACAAGAACCTGTCGATTCTTCATTGAACTGCTTCTTCCGTAAGCTTCAAGAGGGCTTTCTTCGTGTCACACACCAACTGTTCTGCTTGCCCGCTAGTTGCAGGACGGTATGGTGCAATAATGTGGTTGCTGATGCCGTTTTTTTTTTCTCAAAAACTTGTTTATTTTATTTTTAAGAAGATTCCGCGCGTTATCAGGAAAAAGTATTTTCGGTAGGCCAAACGTAGCGAAAAAATAGCGTAGAAAGTCAATGAGGCGTTTGGACGTCGTGGCATGCATCGTGTAAACTTCCAATATGATGCGGGTACGCTTCGCCACCCACCGACTGAATAGTGATCGTTTTCAGTTACTGTTTATGTTGGCGCTGGACATGAGAAAGACTTCGAATTTTTCCGTAGAGTTAGCCCAGGTGCCAACGCTTTTGTCGAAATCGGTAAGTGCTCGAAACGTCGTGTCGGTAGCGACGTGCTGTACTTGACTCTTGACGCTTGCCCTTCGCTGAGAAGAAACTTGGTTGTTCCTCTGCCACGAGCCGTCCGATATCAGGTCATCGCCGCAACTCCATCTACCGACAAAACAGGTCTCGTCCGCATGCCCATAGTAAGCAGTCATGTGAACTTATAAATTCCCGAACGCTCATCACTTGCCGCAGGCTAAACGCCGCTCAATCATACCGTCTTAATTGCAAATAAACGTCTTCCTGTTTATACTGATGCTTTTCATCATATTCCTCCTAAGCTGTACTTACAACATAATGCGTGTCGGTAGTTCCGAAAATATTGTAACGGCGTTTGTTTTCTGGGAACTGTAATGTTAAAACCTTTTCAACATCTTCCGGATCTCGTGAAACACAATATTTCGTGACGTCACTTTTCAGTCGTCTTAAAATGGCAAGGTAAATGCCGTAAATCGCGAAGCCGTTTACTAGACGTCCGCTTCCACTGGTGTTTTGGAAGATTGAGTCTGCTTAGCGTGCATTCCTGCAGAAGAATTTTTCATTGACAGAATATTGACACGCCAATCAACAATAGACACATCTCACCCGCCAATTTGACAACGCCACTGCTGCCGAAATGCATCGAGGGAACTTTAGCATTTCACCACCTGCCCGAACCTCGCTGTAACTGCGTGAAAAGCACGCGACGGCACGAGCCGTCTAGGACACTGCCGTCTACTTCTTGTGAACTAAAGTTTTGCCGGCTTCACGCAAGCACCGAACGCTTGGTAAGATCGGTCTCACGACCGGCTTTATAGGGGCGACCAGGTCACCCGAGGCAGCGCGAGCGCGCCGCATTTGCTTTTGCTTATTTGGTACTTTCTCTAGTTCGCTGAAATGCCACCGCGTTTTCTGGCACTGCAGCTTAACTCACTAGCAGACGCTTTCGCGTGTGTATCTGTGTGTGTCCGCTCCACAACCGGCGACGTTTTGAGGATAATCGGCTGTATTTTAAGGACTTTTCTCATCTTTATTGCGATTGTACGTTCGGTAAAAAGCTACAACCTGATCTAGATCGGATTCTTCTCTGGTCAAAAGATAACAAACTTCCCTTAAACTTAAACCAAATGCGCTATCATGCACATCACTGCCTCGCGCCAACCTTCGACCCCTCCAACACTTTTCCCGAACCGAGTGGAGGTCCCAAGAACAACGCATATCCACCTCCTAGGTGTCATCATCGACCAGCATTTCGATTTCCATCGCTATGTCCAAAACGTCGTGTCCGGGGGATGGTGACTCCTTGGCTTCGTCATTCGGTCCACAAAAAGAGCCAGTTCCGATGTGCCCAGATTGCTGTTCACAGCACTGGTGTTGCTCATCCTGGAGTTTTGCTGCTGGGTGTGGGATTCGGCAACCAGGCAACGTGTTGCCTCCCTAGAGTCGGTGCAACGTCGCGCTTCCTACCTTATTATGAGGCGCCAACTTGGCCCCCGAACACCATCCTATCGAGGACTGCACCTCCTTCGTTCAGTCGGCAGGGACCCGCTTCAACATCGTTGTTAAGTAGCGACCACGCGGCTTCTGGCCACTTTTCTGCTACCGGACTCCCCGCTTCCTTTTGCCTCCTCCCTGCGGCGTAATCGCTCTGGTGGACTGCAGCCCCTTTTAACCCGTACGCTTCGTCACTATAACTCCTTCGCCCCCCGTGCAATGCAACTTTGAAGATCCCCCCCCCCCCGGCCAGCCACCAGTTCACCACCAATCAACAGTGTCTCACTTCGAACATTCACCAAGAACGTTACGGGCCACCTGCGGAGCATCTAACTCGATTTTTTTATTCCGATCATGGGAGTGGGCTCCAGCAGGCGGACTGGATGCACCATCCTAAAAAAACTCGTACACCCTATAGATGCCATAGCTCACAATACTAACTATTCTGCTCGAGAAAACTATGATATAGTGACTCATTTTACCCTATTCTATACACACTATGTGCTAGCATTAGCGCCTGCCTATTAAATGCGACAAAAATCATCCGAAACCAACGTTATTTCAACATGCTCCCATTGCCTTCCATAGCGGCCGCCGCGCTTTGGTGTTAAGCTAGGGCGGCGCCAAGCGGAACACTCGGTCCCTCCAAGCCGTTCACGTGGTATTTCTTGGCCCGCGCGCTCCCATAGGCAAACGCGGAGTGAGCAGGTCGGCCCCTAATAAAGCTCGTAGCAACCGCCGAAACGCATGTCCCTATATCAGTCTGACATTCTCGGATACATGAGTTTCCTGGGCCACGCTATTGAGCCAGCTGAGCACGGGTGGCTTCGGCGCGAGCAAGCCCACGATGGGAACGTGATGGTGCTCGAGCCATCCCAGCGTGAACCAATATTTCGGCCACCCCACGGGTGCTTGCCGCCATATATTGGTCGAAATAACGCCTTGTTCATGATGGCTGCCGTGGGACCTCAGTCCCTAAGGTGCAACCCTACCGTGCTTGACGTTTTGGTGCCTATTTGACGGTTAGTACATTTATTGCTGTGTACCTTACAGTTATAAAGTTAATGCCAAATTAAAAAGTGGTTCTCAAACAATACTTTAATGTCTCGAAATTGCGATTTTTTTATAGATGTTATTTAGTTATTCAGCTTTTAATAAACCACTGTTTTTTTTACTGGAAAAAAACTATTTCTTGAGGTATAACGTCCCATCGTTTTCCATAGTTTACGTGAGCTGTTTTGTTAAATATAATGAACTAAAAAGTAATCAATGAACTGCACAAATATTCCATATCTTAAAATAAAAAGTAACGTTTAAAGCGGTATTATTTTTGGTGCTATAAATACGAAATCGTGTCAACTAACCAAAATTAGGAGACATTAAATTATCAAGCATCCTTTGATGTTACATTTTGCAGAATTTCCTTATTGATATATTACACGTTAATAAGCTTATTAGACCTCAAACGTTTCTCATTCAGTTACGCAAACCGCAGTCTCTTAATAAAAAATACAGATGGCGACACCTGTTCAAGAATAGCTTGATCGTGTGCCGCTTGGAACGCCACGTGAAAGACAGAAAAAGCGCAAGATGTCAGGGTGTCAGATGCCTGGATTCCCTCAGTGCGTGAGCCAGAGATCTCAAAACAACAAGCGCCAGGCTGCCGGTGCACCGCAGCCGCTTTTGAGCGCGTTAGCTGTGCGTCGGTATACATGCCTGACGCGATCACAATGAAATGGTCACGATGAAAAGGATTCCGATATATCGGATTCAGCACGTACGTGAAAACATTTCAATGCTTTTTTTTTCACTTGCAAAAATTATTTTAGCAATCCAACTATGCTTGTAGGAATATATTTTATTTCAAAAACCGCCTCGGTGGCTCTTAAGTGGCAGTTATATTAAAACAAAACAGAAAACACGAAAACTTCTTAGTGTCTTTGAGCCAACGCGCTGACCACGGAATTCATAATTGTCGGGTTTAAATGTCGGCCGAGGTTCCCGCAATCTGACGGAGGCCAATCAAAGATTTCAGTTGCACGTCAAAAGATTTTCAGTTAGTCAAAATAAACCCGCATTTGTTTTTCTTTATTGGCGCACGTTAAGTGTTTTTTGTTGGTTTGACTTGTGAAACCATAAGATTTAAATATATCATTTTCTTTACCTTATTTCGGAGAGCAGCCAATGCTATGGTCTCATGAAGCTACTGAATGAGCGCAAAGAGCCCGAGGCCAAGCAGTTCGTACTTTTTGTGTGCCTGTGCGGTCGGGCTCAAAGTAGAGCCACTATATAAGCTACGCTTTATTCACATCTTGGTGCTTAAATTGATGGTTGTCAGTTATCTAAAGCTTTATCTGAAGTAACAAAAAACGCTCTTCTGTTCTTTACGAATGTTTGAACAGTTTTCGACAAAGCAGAGCAATATTGCGTGAGCTTCCTGACACCGAAACTAATGCTGAGGAAGTACGAACTTTTGAATCATGACAAGCGGCAGTTGCGTCTGCTCTGCACAAGACCCGAAATGGCGGCGGCCACAACAATATCAGGGAAAACAGTGCCGATACCATAAGCGTAGCTCATTTGGTTTAGCTCACAGGCTAAACCAAGTGCAGTGGGGGATCGTTGACCGAGTGTAGTCATGGCACCGCAGAGCAGAAAACGTGGACAAAGGCGCGAGAGCGAGCTTGGTTCAAAGCAGAAACCTCACGTGCAGAACCTGTAGGGCCTAAAGCCTCTCGATGTGTTTGCGTTTGTCTTTCAAGTAACGTCAAATGTGCCAGTTCACGAGGCCCGTGTCTCGAGCGGCCCTTGGAGACACGTGACGGCGCAGCACTACAATGACAGGACATTGAAAGCAAAAGGCAGGAGAACACCCGCTCCTGGTGCGTGTCTTTCGCGTTTCCACAACAATGATTGGTCGTACTTGTAAAAAACGCCTTCATCAAAGGGCTTTATCAGGGACCCTGAGTTCTGTCGCCCATTTGCATCCTACCGTCGTGCGATCGTGTATCACATATACACGTGATGCACGTTAAAGATCCCGAGCTAACAGTTGTGACTGCTAATCTTTTGTCAACTTTGTTTTTAAGTGAACGTGCAGTGAGTCAGTTTGTCGGGCAGTGTTTGCGGGCAGGGGTTCAGTGGAGGACATATTGTCACCAATGACAAGGAGAGACAAAAAATAAATGAAGAAACTGAAACGTTTAATGGGGCGAACTTGTGCCCAAACATAAAAAGGGAACAGAAGAAAGCAGAGCGTCGCGGGCGTCGAAGTCGGCGAGACAGCAGAATCGAACGCTGAGGCAAAAACTCACTCCGGCTGGCCACGCGGAGCCCCTTTTGTACAAGCGTGGGCTTCTGGAACAATCGGCGTAGAAGGTTCGGCGTGTAGAACATTCTGAACTCGAATCAGCAACACGGTTCTCGAATTTACCATGAACATTACAGTAGAGTCAACAAAAATGAGTACCGTCGGCAAGGAATCGAAGCCTGGCTTTCTGCGTTGAAGGCACGCGCGATAACCGTTCAGCCACGAGCGCGCTGCCCGCCTGGTCAGCTGCGCTCGCGAAATTATTCCCCCTTCATGAAAGTGCATCGTCCCGATGCAGCAGAAGACGAAAACGCAAGTACACAACGAAATGATAGCAGAGTCTTGAGCCACAGTTCGCAGTACACTCTTTGACGAGAGTGCAAAGTTCTATCCTTCATGATACGGCTTGAGCCGGACGACGTGCACCACCTCAGGTCGGGGCTGGCGTCTTGCAGATGGGCGCGGTCTGTTGGGTAGAACTTCGTAGTTCAGTTCGCCGAGGCGTCGGATAATTTTGTAGGGTCCGAAATAGCGTTTGAGAAGTTTCTCGCTGAGATGGCGGTGCCGTATCGGTGTCCACACCCATAGCCGGTCTCCGGGTTGAAAGTAGACGTCCCTGCGACGAAGGTTATAGCGGTGTGCGTCGACTCGCTGTTGGTCATGAATCTTGATTCTTGCCAGTCGGAGAGCTTCTTCCGCGTGTTGCGAGATCAGTTGAGCGTCGTCATTGCTATCATCAGCCCTGCACGTAAGGCAGCATGGCGTCTAGCATTGTGGTAACCGTACGGCAATATACCAGCTGGAACGTTGTCATTCCCGTGGTTTCTTGAACGGCTGTGCTGTATGCAAATGTGACGTACGGCAACACATCGTCGCATGTATTGTGCTCTACGACCACGTACATGGAGATCAAGTCGGCGATCGTCTTGTTGAGCCGCTGCTAGCCCGTTGGTCTGCGGATGATGAGCGGTTGTTCGTCGATGGCTGGTATAACTGAGCCGAAGAACTTCTTGAGTCAGCTGTGCCACAAAGTATGACCTGCGTTTTGTGATCAGCAATTCAGATGCGCCGTGTCGAAGGAGAATAGACTCGACGAAACACTTGACGACTTACACAGCTGTTCCTGATGGCAAGGCTTTCGTCTCGGCGTATCTTGTAAGATAATCGGTCACGACGATAATCCACCGGTTTTCTTGCGGCCCAAGTAAATCCATTCCGACATGCTGGACGGGCGTAGTCGGGGCAGGTATCGGCTGCAGGAGTCCTGATGGCGTGTGTGTACAGGTGGACTGTTTTCAGGAGTCTCGGCCAGTAGTACTTGTCACGACCCCGGGCGAGCGTCCTGCTGTAGCTAAGGTGTCCAGCCGTCGGGTTGTGTGGCTTGCTTGAAAAATTTCTTCTCGCAGGCTGGCCGGAACAACCAGCAGCCATGCAGGGTTGCTCGTTCCGAAGTTCTTCTTGAAGAGCACGCCTCGAAGCGGAACGAAGCTTGGCGAATCTCAGGCCGTGACTCGCGGAACTGAACTTCCTTTACCTTCAAAGTGGTCGGTCACGGCACGAAGTTCCGGGTCGTCTCACTGAAGTGCTCCCATGTCGGTGTCTGTCACTGCGCCGAGAAAACGGGCGTCATCGTCGTCGTGAGTGCTTTCAGGAGGAGGTTCCACTGGGGCCCTAGGCCAACAATCAGCGTCGTTATGCTTGCGGCCAGATTTATGCACAATGTTTACGTCGAATTCTTGGAGTCGAAGACTCCAGCGAGCGAGACGTCCTGACGGGTGCTTGAGGTTGGCGAGCCAACAGGGAGCGTTGTGGTCCGTGACAACGCGGAACGGGATCCAGTACAGGTACGGGAGGAACTCGGTTGACGCCCAGATGACAGCGAGACATTCCTTGTAGGTCGTTGAGTAATTTTCTCCACACCGGAAAGTGCCCGGCTTGCGTAAGCAATCACCTCTCTGCTCCGTCTTGTTTTTAGACGAGTACCACGCCGAGTCCGGCGTTGCTGCCGTCCGTGTGAACTTCCGTTTCCGCTGATGGATCGAAATGTCCGAGGGTAAGGGGCGATTGGAGTCTTTCCTCCAGTTTGTTGAACGCTTGTTCTTGCTCCTCCATCCCCCTGGAAGTTCACGTCGTCCTTCGTCAGTTGTATGATTTTGTGAGTGGTGCAGAATTCTTGGAAAAATCGCAAAAAACGTCTGTAGTATGCGCACAGCCCAAGAAAACTTCTGACGGCTTCCTTCTTTGATGGCTTCGGAAACACGGCAACAATGGCTGTCTTTGCAGGATCAGGGCTTACACCCTGCGCACTCACGACATGGCCTAGAAATTTGAGCTCGCCGTAAGCAAACCCACATTTTGACGGCTTTAGTGACAGCCCAGCATTCTAGATAGCCTGTAGCACGGCTTCCAAACGTCTTAGGTGCTCCTCGAAGTCGCTTGCGAATACCACGACGTCGTCGAGATAGACGAGGCAGCTATGCCATTTCAAGCCTGAAAGAATGGCGTCCATTACGCGCTTGGAACGTCGGCGGAGCTGTGCAAAGTCCAAACGGGATCACTTTAAATACGTAGAGTCCGTCCGGCGTCACGAAGGCAGCCTTCTCACGATCCCGTTCGTCGACCTCGATCTGCCAGTACCCACTCTTCAGGTCCATCTACGAAAAGAATCGGGCGTAGCGCGGCCGGTCCAGAATGTCGTCCATGCGTGGCAGCGGGCAGACGTCCTATTTAGTTACGGCGTTCAGACGACTATAGTCCACGCAGAACTGAAGAGTCCTGTCTTTCTTTTTCACCAGGACTACCGGTCAAGCCCACGGACTGTTTGAGGGCTGGACGATGTCGTCGTACAGCATTTCTTGGACCTTCTTCTGAATGACTTCTCTCTCTTTCACCGAGACACGATACAGTGACCGATGAACAGGAAGCGCATCGTCATCAGTAATATTTCGATGTTTCGAAACCGTCGTTTGGCGCACCTTTCGCGACGTGGTAAAGCACTCATAGAACTCGGCGAGAAGGTCCCAGAGTTGCCGTCGTTGTGGGGTAGGAAGGGCTGGATCGATGTCGAACTGCGAGTACGACGTTGTCTTGTGTAGCCGCGAAGCGAGGTATTCTGCTATTCCGGCGATTGCGGCTGAGTCATCCAGTTCCTCGGCGTGACCCACGGCGGTGCCTTTCGTAAGGAGCTGAGCCTCCTGTCGGAAGTTCGTTACCAGTGCAACAGTATGTCCGTCTTGGAGCTCCGCAATGCCTCTTGCGACGCCGATCCCTCTTACTAGAAGCAACTGGAGGTTTCCTCGAGCAGAACGTCGCCGCAGAAAGCCTCATCGATCCCGACGGGTACGAAAACAGTCTACCGCGGCGGTAAGTTCACGTGATTTGCGAGGACTCGGATGCAGATTACGTCGCTTTCGGTTCCTCCAGTGGTGGAGCAGGTTTTCGTAGCGTCAGCCGGTTTGCTCCGAGGTTGATGAGGGCAAAATACTTGCAAAGAAAGTCCATTCCGAGGATAACGTCAATCGAACAGTCTTGCAAAACGATGAACTTGACAGGGCACGTCTCACCGTGGATCTCGACGCGAGAAGTGCAAATCCCGACTGGTGTGATGAGGTGCCCACCGGTGGCCTGTATCTGTGGGCCATTCCATGGTGTCGCCACTTTCCGAAGGCGTTGGGAGAGCCTCCCACACAGGACGGAGCAGTCTGCTCCGCTGTCGACGAGAGCCGACGAGTCGTGGCCGTCGATAACGACGTTCAGGTTATTCTTTACCGTCGCCGGAGAGTTGTTTCGGTCTCTGGTGGTGTTCGAGTGGTGGCTCTCCGACGTCTCTGGAGGATCTTGGCGTCAGTCGTCTTCGGCAACTCTACCTCTAGGGGTTGCCGCGCCCTAGTTTCCGCGGCGAGGAGGGAGGGGGACAGGCTTTCACGCCGGGGTCCGTGCATCGGCGGAGCTGGACGTCGCGGCGACGGCGACCGGAACTCTCGGCGGGACGCAGGCTCCGGGCACTGAGGTCGTCGCAGGTACTCGTCGATCTCCCGAGGTCGTTCACCATAACGGGGGCACGGGTCGTTCGGGTAGAACCCGCGCAGCCCGAGTCGTCGTTATGGGCATCGGTGGTAGGTGTGCTTTGCTTCCCCGCAGTGGAAGCACAGTGGGCGTCGGTCGGGCGTTCGCCACGCGTCGGTCTTCAGGAGTACGCGGTGCTCCGAGCAGGCGTATTGGACATGGTCGTCGTGGCGTCGGTCGTGCTGCGGCGCAGGAGATTGACGTCGAGGTGGCACGACATAGGCGCGAGTAGGAGGCGGTGGCCGTCGGGCAGCTGTGGCGTAAGTTAGCGTGCGTTCTTCGGGGACTGCCGCGCTGATAGGAGCCTCTGGTTGGATGGCTCTCTGCACTTCTTCCTGCACGACCCCGGCGATGGGGATCGAGGCGGAGCGATCAGTGTCGTGTAGAATTTTCCGGAGGTCTTCCCGGACGATGTCCCGGACAATTTTTTAAGGTTTTCAGCGCTGATGCGGCCGTCATCGAATCGGGAAGATGCCAGCGTCGAAGCAACAGGCGTGTCAGCGAGTCAGTTGTAGTGGCTGGCTCGGGCTTGCAAGCCCTACTGAAAAAAACAAAACATTTGAGACTCAAACGGGTGGCAAACTGGTCGACCCGCTTAAATCAAACGGGTGACAAACTGGTCGATCCGTTCGCATCAAACGTGATTATGGGATAGGGGTACCCGTTTGATACGGTACCCGTTTGATACGGTACCCATTGGATACGGGTGCCCGTTTGATACTGGTGTTCATTTCATACGGGTGCTCGTTTGATACGGGTGACCAGTTGACGTGGCACGTGACCACACATTTGAACGCGCCATTCGGATAGGCAAATTATTCGCTAGCCTTAAATGGGTATCGCTGGAAGTTTGGTTACCTTAAACGTATTTAAGACGTCTCGAAACTCATACACCTTTTTATAACATGCAGGAAACACGTAAAAAATGTGCTCCCTAAGGTGCTTGAAAATGGGCAGGAAAACAGACACAAAATATTGTTTTCGATTCACCTAGAAGTTTATTACAACCTATTTCGTAAAGAAGTACAAACGTGCAATCGGTCTGTTAAATGTGAAGTGGCACTCTAAGCTTTTCTGCAACTGAAAATATTGCAAAGCAAAAAAGAACCGAGGTAATTCTAGAGTATAATGGTAGATTTTCGGCAAAATTATTCTCCCGGCTGCCGCTAGAATTGACGCTGCATAATTCTATAGATAATCTGGAAGATTACGCGTAGAAGAACGGTCGATCGTTGTAAACAAGTAGGTTGCTGTGCACTTACCATAATTATAGCGGACTTGAAAGATGTAATCCGATATATATGTCAACACGGTCAAAGCAGGACAACCACACAAACACCAAAAGGAGAAGGAAGGTTCCTTCAAGTTTCAACATGATGTGGCGCACACGCTGTCATTTGCTGAACCCAGCCAAACTGCCAGAATTCCTGACTTCTTTGAAGAATCGCTTGTTGCCGATATACGTGCAGGACTTTTCGAACACTGATAGCTTTCGTGCACATCAAATACGTTGTCGAGAGACAACCGAATAACACCGCAGGGTTAGGCGACAGATCGAAGCAGGTAGGACGACTCTAGCAAAATTCAAACTGCAACTGACAATAAGCAGACAAAGAAAAAAGCGGCTGCCAGCCGCATCCTTCCGGATCTCGATGCTTATCAGCGTGTAGCTTGCGCGCTGCTGCGGGTCACGTGACAGAGGTCACAAGAGAGAAGGGAGGGAGCGCGGTGAAGGGCGCTGGACACAGGGACAGCCCCGTACCCTCTCGCCAGGCATTCCAGTAAGACGTGTTTGTAGCCTCAGAGAGCAGGTGAATTGTGCGCATTTCAGCAAGATCAAACGCAGGAAATCGCGCTGGCCGCTCGGGTTGCGCCCGAGCGAAGAGAGCAATCGGCGCGAGCTCGTAGTTTGACTGCTGCAATGGCGAGCGTGCTCTCGCAATGCTCGATGTTCTTGCAGCCAAGTGTTCGCGCGCCACCTTCGCTGCGTCTTGAATTCAGGTGAAACGGAGTCTAGAAGTATACTCTTTCACGCGGTTGCGTCTTCTGCGAGTGAGATTCCAGCTGAATAAGTAAGTTGAGCCAACAAAAACGCCGAAGTTTTAAAGTTCTGTCAAAAATATCGGATCGACAACGTGGCGCGTTTACGTAAAAAAATTATTGCAGTGTTGGTTAAAGCGAAGATCAGCGCAATTAAAATATAAATATAATTACTGGCATTACGCGGACGATTTGAAGTCGATGAACCGGCGCTCCCGGCCTTCCGGAAAGATAGGCTGCCACGGCTGAAACAGGCGTACCCATGCCGCCGATCTGTACGTTCAATATCAAACAGGCTCCGGAGAGCCGTTTGATAAACCGGTACAGTTTGACGGTCACCGGTAACCCACTTGTGCAACATGGACACCGGTTTGGGCAAACGTGCGTCAACTTTGCCCAAACGAGTGTCCCATTTGCCCAGACAAGTGACGGGTTTGCCAAATGAGTGACCTGTTTGCCCAAATAGGTGACCGTTATGGCTCATACGAAGGACCCCATTGAGCCGTATGAGAGACCCATTTGAAAAACTGGTAACCGGTATGCCTAAACTGTTACCGGTATGAACCCGTTTACTTTAATATAGGCGCCAAATGGTTTTTTGTCACTAGGGGGCACGCTCGACGTTCATTGCCTTAGCGACAAAATATTCGACAGTTGTCGGAGGGCCGCGGACAAGGCCACCGAAGATGTTGTCTCTCACGTCCCGCATGAGGATTCGTAGCTTCTTCTCTTCTTTAGCCCAAGGGTTGGCGTGGGCGCTCAGGCGCAGAACGTCCTCTACGAAGTCAGTGACGCTCTCATTGGGGCCCTGGGTTCTGTTTCGCAGTAGATCCTCGGCTCTCTCTCGGTGGTGGTGGTTGACAAATGTACCCTTCAGATCGGTCCTGAAAATTTTCCACGACGTCAAAGAGGACTCATGATTCTCGTCCCAGTGCTTGGCGGTCCCCTCAAGCGAAAAAGAGACATTTTGCAGGCACTGCTCGTCGGTCCAGCAGTTGTGGCGGGCAGCGCGTTCATACTGGTCAATCAGGTCTTCGACGTCTTCGTATTGCTCGTCGTGGAATGGAGCAGCGTCCGCGGTACGACGGGCAGGTAAACGACGGCAGAAGCGGCCGGGGTCATCGGCTGGTTGGCCATCGTCGTCCTCCTTGTTTGCTTGGTCTTGGGTGGTAAGGGTCCTAATTCTGGGGGTAGGCCAAGGTTCCGTCGACTTGATCGGATCTCGGTCTCGTCTTCGTTGGGTTCTTCGGCACTTGGGTTCGGACTTGCACTGCGTGAGCAGGGAGCGGAGCGCTGCACGGACATGCGGTACTCATCACCTCCACCAAAATGTCACGGATGACAAGGAGAAACAAGAATAACTGGACAAACTGACGCTTTTAATGGGGCGAACTTGTGCCCAAAAGTAAAAAGGGAGCAGAAGAAAGCAGAGCGTCGCGGGCGTCAAAGTTGGCGAGACAGCAGGATCGAACGCTGAGGCGAAAACAGACTCCGGCTGGCCACGCGGAGCCCCTTTTGTGCAAGCGTGGGCTTCTGGAACAATCGGCGTAGAAGGTTCCGCGTGTAGAACATTCTAACCTTGAATCAGCAACGCGGTTCTCGAATTTACCAGAAAACTGCATTAGAGTCAACAAAATGTGTACCCGCAGCAAGGAATCAAACCCTGGCTTTCTTCGTGGAAGGCACGCGCGATAACCGCTAAGCCACGAGCGCGCTGCCTGGTTGGTCAGCTGCGCTCGCGGCAATATCAGTACTCGTTTACATAAAGCACGGCCCTTTCAGCTTCCCTACCTCCCAACATTCCCATGATATAGAAATATTTTGTTTTAATGTTCAGAACATGTTGACTGCTATGTTACACCCTCAACACTGCTGCTGTCGCGTCAAACATTTTGTTCATTGCAGGTGACTTCTTGTTGTTTCTAATAGCCAAATTTTGCAGACCTCGGGATGGCCAGCGCCTCGTAAGGCACGGCTTCGGACAGCCAGCCAGCTGCCCTGTCCAGGGAGCTCATGGTGAGGAAGCGACTCTCTTTAAAGCAGCAAATTGTTTCTGATAACCAACTTTTTGCAGACCTCGGGAAGACCAGCACCTCGTACAGCACGCCTTCGGACAGCCTGTCGGTCACCCTGTCCAGGGCAGCTCATGGTAAGGAAGCGATTTTGTTTGAAGAAAAACTTGTTTCTGATAACCAACTTCTTGCAGCACTCGTGAAAGTCAGCACCTTTCATGGCACGCCTTAAGACCTCAGCCCAGTGATATTATCCTCCTGTGCCAGCTCTGAATGTGCTGACACTTGTAAGTGTCTAACTAGTGTTGCTTACGTAGATGCCTCTATGCTTTTCATCAGTAAGATTCTTCTGTGAAAATGGAAAGCTGGTATTGCTTCTGGATATCTTTAGTTAACAGGCATTAATTACCTAAACGTTTATGACTACATAAATATAAGGTGGTATTGATTTTTCAAATATATATATTATTATGCAGAGTTGAGTGTGCAAGAACAACTCTATGGCCACATATAATATTTGTCAGCTGACTGATATTGTGTTTCTAGGTTCTAGATATTTGGCACGCTTCCACGCCAAGTTTCAGCAAGTCAACAGTGAGACCAAAGGATGTCATGAAGCGTGTTCAAGCCAAGGTCTCGCACTGCAGGAGGGCCATCACAAGACTGCGGAAGCAAGAGCAGAATACGCCTCAGACAGCCACTGAAGCCCTCGCCATAATTCACCCTAATGGCACTGAGGCGGTATTTCAGCTGGTGTCAAGTCATGTGAAACTAAGTTCGAAGGGAAGGTGAAAAGATTTTCGCCGTGGCTAAAAACGTTTGCCTTGCACTTATACCTTTGTGGGTCGCAAGGGTACCGATTTTTGTCCGCAAATTACAGTTTGTCTTCTCGGCGCTCCCTTAGAAGTTGGCTGTGCTATATCAAAATGACACCCGGAATTATTCCAGGAATACCGTTGTCTATCTCCACCAAGATGCATTCGTAGAATGAACGGGACCTAGTCTGTACCCTCAGTTGTGACAATATGGTAATAAAAACAATAAAAAACTTGCCCTATGATGTGATTTAGGATATCGTTTAAGGATTTACGGACGATGGCGTCGAACGCACTTGCACAATTGCGTACCGAGAATTGGTTGTCCTACTCTCTGGTATTTCTAAGAGGTTAGTTCAACATGTTGCCTAGATTATTGGGAATACATCGACGTTATCGACCGTACTTCGTAACTTGCTGACATCTCTGATCGTACAGCTAAAGGATATCAGAATCACTGTAAAGGCTGTCATATGTAACCAAGGGGCCTCCAACGTAGGTTCTGGCAAATCAGGTTGGTGTGTCGGTCAGTCAGCCATTTTATACTGTAAAAAATGAACGTGTCTACTTTATTTTCGGCGTTTCACTCCTGGTAAAAACAACTGGCAAAAATGTGCAAGCGCATACGCTTCACGTCGAAAATGTAGTTGTGGATTGGTCGTACATAGTACAGTTATACCATTTAACATATGCTGGCTGCCCAACACATTTTCATTTAGCAAAAGAGCATTTTAATAACATAAAAGTCAAACGGCCCATAGAGTTTTTCAGCACCTCGGTATGCGTCACACTGTTGTCTCTTGTTTACGCAAAAGACCTCCCGAAGGCACCCATGTCTACGGCATACCTTCGCGATCGAATGGACAATGTGTTTGACTGTTTAAACAGTTCAAGGTGCAAAAAAGAGAGCGAAAGTTGTGACATGACATTTGGAAGGAACATTCTGAGTTAATTCAGTTCCTTGAGGACCAGCTTCCTTGGATTGCAGCATAGAGGTTTCAGGGGAGACGCCAGTCACAAACCATCAAAGGCTGGCAACTTACTATTAAAGCCATCCTGCTGCTCTGAGAAATTGTTTCAATTAACTATGATTTCCAGTTTCTGCTCACCCGTCTCCTTCAGCAAGATCGGCTTGAAAACATATTTGGACGTATTAGGCAGAATCAAGGCTGGAATAGCAATCCCAGTTTGTCTCAGTTAACTTCGGTGCTGAAGCACATTGGGATTGAAAAGCTTTTCAAGTTTTCAGAAAAGGGCAATGTTGAAGAAGACGTGTCTGGGCTTCTTCGGGAGTTGTTGCACTTTTCGCTTCAAAGTGCATCACTTGCAAGCATTGTTGAATATGGGACGCCTGACAACTTTCCTCCACTAGACAACATTTCGGAACTGGCGGCACATGCCGCCACTCACATCATTCATGAATCTGCCACATACTATGTCGCGGGATTTTTGATGAAAATTTTGGTGAGAAGACTGCGCTAATTTGTTCATATTCACAATTGCAGAACGATGAGAGTGACACCCTCAACTGTCCTCGTCTGTATTTCACAATGCTTAAAGCGTACCACATCGAGAGCAAGGTTTTGGAAACCTGACCGTGGCATCAGAAGCGGCCTTCAAATGCATCCACCAGCTTAATTTGCACTTAATTTCTGCAATTGAAAGTGTGGCGCATCTTCATAACGTCTGTGGTGTTTTGTATGCCAACCTCGTGCATTTTGGCGGTTTTACGTTATGCACTAAGGAGTGCCATCAGACTTTTTTCAAGATGTTTTCCAAAGTACGTCTCTGCTGGCATGTGCGCTTCGTTTACCGGAACTTATACAGAGGTAGGTTCCAAGCTAGCGTCTCTGGGGCACAACTGGTGAAGTTTAAAGGGTAGCATAAATTCAGAGGTCCGTTTTAGCATCATTTCGTATTTTATTGCATATGTGCTAGAGGTGCGAAGAAAAAGGTTTTTTTGTGCAGTGCAAACTGAGTGTCAAGCATTTTTGGTATTGCTTTTGAAGTATGGGTCGCAGGCCACCGGAATATATTAGCGAATTTCTAATTTTAGAGTCGTCTGTCTTTGTATTTTTATGTATGGCCGTGTTAAATGGGAGAGTTGTTACATTTCAATTATGCATAGACTTGTTTATTGTTCATGCAACTTGGGTATCATTGGACCTTTCCTGCTCTTGTTAACGATTGCTGCTTTAGTTTGATGTGCCGCTTGTACAAAGTCAATAAGTGTCATTATTTGGAGAAGAGCCGCGGGATAATCATGTTCCGAATTGCATTCTTATGTTTTCGGGACAATCTGGAGGTGCGGAATATGCAAAGATTTGTTTTTGCAAGATCGGGTCTAATGAGAGATGAGACGGAATTTGTGGATGACAGATTGTTAAATAATGATAGTTTATTCCAAGAGAATTTTTGCGCGCTAATATCTCATACCAGCGCTTTTGTGCGCTAACAAGGCGGGCCTTTTAGACGGCGAGCTACTTACGAGAATGTTTTTGTGAGGGCACACAAACAAATTTGTGTGGATCCTGAAGACAATACAAGTACCGTGTGTGTATAGTCCGGAAACTACGGTACTTAACAAAGCGGTGAACAATGCACGGCGAGTGTTTTAAGATATATTTGTAAATCCAGGTTGCAGGCCAGCAGACGACCACACTTTACTAGCAACTGCAGAACATATTGATGTGTTTTTTTTAGTGTATTCGTGTCGAATGTTTCTTTATTGTTATGGAGCTTCGAATAGGGTGAAAGGTTTGGTGTCAGTTGTGAACTTTTAGATGGTTCGTCCCTTAAACCAGTACAGAGAGGCTGATTAGTTTGTTGTGAAAAATATTCTACGTAACAGGTTCTGAAACAATTTAGTAAAAAAATATTTTCACGTTATTTTGCTTATGTTTTTTATGTAAAATAACTATTTTTATTGTCTTCGTAGCCCAATAAAGAGAATCACTATTTGTAAGTTGCTGCCTTATGTTTGTTGTCCCGTTGATCCTGTTCCGTGACATAGTTTTACAGTTCATAATGTACATTGTTACCTCGTTACCTGTCTGTCATGGTTTTTAAATTACTTTAATGGCCCGTTTTTTAGCTGTTGAATAAACAGCTCAAACGCCCAAGCTATGACCCAAGGACGAAGTAAAATCTAAATTAGTACCCCTAACCAAATATAAAATTGTAGTTAGTCACGAGCCTAAGTGGCGCAAGCTACCACCCATTTCAAGTGGAAGCACTAATATTAGTTATTTGTTCGTGTGAGTAGTAGTACTCTGTGACTCTATCCATATTGACAAACAAAACCAATAGCATTTATACAGGAAGTTGAGAAACATTTCACAGCGGCCACTAGGAGTGCTGCTAATCGAGTGGGCCGCTGGGGCATATCGTAGTGACCACTCCGTACGTTCTACTATAGTACTCTATACTGGAACGACCACACCTGAGCGCGGCTGCCACGAAACTCAATCTTTAATCTTTTTAGTAAAGAGGAAGTAAATAAAAAGGGCCCAGGACAAGAGAAGATGAAATGAGCGGAAAGTAATTAACTAGAAGATACAACACGGACCCTCTATACTCCGTTTCACCTGATGTTGTACCGCAGCGAAGGCTAGAAGCGCGGGCTCAGAGCGTTGGCCGCTGAGCTTAATGCACGTGGTCTTGTGCCACCGAGATGTTCCTTAGAGCAAGGAGCTCGCGCTTGTAGCCTTTCCTGCAGTACATTATAAGGAGAAAATGACTATAAAAAGACAAAGAACTGAACGTCGACCGGAAAGCAGAAATAGACCGTTCTAACCAGCCAGTCTAACAACGCCACCGCTGCCGCAATCCATCGAGGGAACTTCAGTCTTTCTGCACGTGCACAAACCCGGCTGCAACTTTGCGCGCGAAGGGCACCAGACGGCACGAGCCGTCTCGGGCACTGCTTTCTGCGTCTTGTTAAGTAAAGTTATGGCGGCTTCACGCATGCACCGAAAGCTTAGTGAGATCGGTCTATAGACCTTTTGCTATATTACCCAAGCATCAAGGAGAATGCAGAGATTGGTGTTCCACGCGCCACACGCGCACGCCTTCACCGTATAAAAGATTCGAAGTAAATAACCAAAATAAAGCGTTGACGAACGCGCGTGCAAAATGTCATTTGTTTCAGATATTCGCTTTAGAAAAGTTGAGCTGCTGAGACCAGCATGCGCGGCGCGTGGAACACCAATCCCAGCCACGACCGGACTGGAAGCGCGCGCTCATTTTTTCTTCTTACGGCCTTTGTAATTGGGGCAATCGCCACCTCCCGCCGCAAATCGCGGGGGGCGCTGTCACCTCACCCTGGAACCACTGGGCTACCCTTTGCCGTTTGCACAGAGCGCGTCTGATAATGTATCTCAGCGCTGTCCCAACTTGCGGCCGAGATTTTTATAGCCTTTGACACCTGATCCTTACGTTTAGACCCTAATCCACTACCTAATGCGCTTCTGATGAGCCCAAAATGGTGAATATTTGACGCGCATCTCCGAGAGGTTCGGGATTAAAAAGTATTAAGTAGAAACAGCGAATGAAATTGCGGTAAACCTATACTCGTCTTTACCTCCAGGACTTTTGTTGCAACTCAAGAACAGGAGCAGACGGACCCCTTCTACGTGGAGGTACTTTAAACATAAATAATTCGTACACTCTCGTGAAATGTAAGCAGGCCCAATCTCTCTATTGCCGTGGTCTGTATCATCATTTCACAGTCCGCACATGAAGTCGGTCAGCTGCTCTAGTCGAGAGTGTAGTAATCTGTACAATTTTCGCACAGTGCATATTACAGCCTAAAGTGCTTCCTCGAGGGCTTGTGCACATATCCAGCTGATTTTTCGTTTCTGTCCGTGGCCGTCTTTGCATGGTTAATCAGAAGTATTCTAAGTAACTTGTTGCAAATTAAACCAGCCAAGCGCTTTGAGTGACTGTTGTCAATGCCTTCTGGGCAACTTTGGATTGGCGCGTCTTCACGATAGGGTGCACTAAGTAGTTCCAGAACTTCGTGCACATTTGTACGCGGAAGGTGCTTAACAGCCTTAAAAAAGAAAAAAGAAAGCAACAATGTTGTCCAGAAGTGCGAGGAACCTAGAATTAGGATAATGAAGTCCGCTTTTATCCTGGCCTTGCAATAAGACGAACAGAGGTCCCATCCATGTCACAGGGGAACGCAGTTGGCTGACGACACTGCCTGTCGGTAGAGTGACTTAAATCGGAGCGAAGATCAATAAACCGTTGCCAAAACAACAACTTACGAAGCTCGAACACCAGCGCAAAGCAGCTCAAAGAGATTCCGAGTGGGGTGAAGTAGGGTGAGGTGGTTGCGCCCCTGGTGGTAGAGCAAGTGAACTACATACGGAGAAAAAAATGTCATTGACTCCCGGGCGATTGCAAAGGCCGTAAAAAGAGAAAGAGAGCGCGCGCTTCCAGTCCGGCCGTGTCCCAGCATTATCCTCGATGCCTGGGTAATATAGCAACAGGTCTATTGCTGGTGATGTCTCGCGCTTGTTTGCTTGTCGTTCCTTCCATCCTCGCTTATCCACCCAAGCTCGGGTCTCTCCATTTCCCCCTCTTCACCCTTTCGATCCCCGAGGCATGCAGGGGCTTCGGAGAATGTTGTTTTTGTAAAAGGGAACGCGCCGCAACATCAGCATCTAAAAAGATTATTTGAAAATGTGGTTGGCCTCGAAAACACATAAAAATAAATTCCCTTTTGCGCGTAGTTTTCACTGAGTAAGGATCATGGCATGGTGCAATGTCAAGGTACCTTTTTCACCAGCCATCCAACCTCCAACTAGCTGAACATTTCTCAACACCGAATTTTGATACAGTGGTAAACTATCTAAATATAGTCCCACTGCCTGCTGCTTTAGCTTCTGACTTGTCGTGGGAGATTGATCTTATTGTATCCCTCAAAATAGTTTGTTCGCATCTGTGAAATACCACATTGAGAAAAATGGAACCGCTTATTTTTAAAATCAATATGCGGTACATTTATAATATTGTTTGGAACTGTTGACGCTCTACTTAGAATACACATTCGTTTCTTTCAGCGGAAAATAATACATGCAAAAAAAAAGTAATTTGAACCGGACCGCGTATGTGGCCCATATTGTGCGATATATTTTTGTCGCATTGAGACCGAGGTGTCCCTAAATGTTGTTTCCATTACCGGATTCGCAAGAGTCCACAGATATGTTGCTGACTATTTGATCATTCTGAACAATCCATGCGAGATAAACAACGTCCAACAAATGCGACATGAGAGCCACCTTTATGAAAAATGCACAAGGGCTGAAATTCACCCATGAGCTGCCAACAGAAAAAGCACCCTTCAATTTCCAGAGTTACAACTTATTTTCAGGACCGAACACACATGGTGGATGTACGTGCCTAAAACAAATACAAGGCTACACCGATATGAGTCTGTGCTTTCGGAAGTAAAAATAAGGGCGATTGTTAATACCTTTCTCATCGCTGCTCTTAAAAATTCGCGCGACCATAAGGCGAAAGAGAGCTTTGAAGAACAAATGGAAAGACTCCTGGCGTCTGGTTATCCTCAAACCATCTTACCTGTCCTCTTCGAAAATATTAGTTGAAAAGAACGACAAAAAAGCAAAAATAGGAACAGAGGCCCAGCACTTATATAATACCTACACAGGCTATCACACAACATAAAAAGGTTAGAGTATTTTCGGTACCCGACAAGCTGAATGCGCGTGCCTTAGTATCATTTCGCCTAAAAATTATCAGTGTGATTGGAAAGAGAAGCACTAATATAAATATATATTATTCCGGAACGGTGCTGGCGACGTGCGCCATCAAAAGCGTCGCGGTGGTCGGACTTCCACGATTGCTCGAATGCTGACTATGACGTCAGCAAAGGAGTTCTCATGGACGGAAATAAATGGAACGTGAGGTGTTCGTTCAAGAACGCTATGATTTCAAGCTTCCGCCATGCTAATTACAAACACCATCGAACTTGTTGTTTGCAAGGTAATGACGTCACGAAAGGTAACCATACGAGTGCGCCACGGAAACATCGCGCCGCTAATAACATACAAAATACCATTCACCTGCGGGAAAGATTATGTGGGGCAATCTGTCCGGTGTGTGAATACAAGATTGCGGAAACATGCAACATCTCTCAACTCTTTACCGGTAGGACATCTCGCAATACATGTCCGTGACAGTCGCTGCCCGTCGACCTTCAGAATGAGAGAATTCCTCGTTCAGTGAAGTGGAAATGAGCCAAGAGAACTTTCCCAGTCCCAGACCATCAAAGCTTGTGGTGACATATGTTTCAGTCCACCTTCTGGTCATTTTCAGACAAAGCGCAATTCCTCCTCCACCACTTACATGAGATGTGACGAAGATCTCTGGTTCGATGAATGACCACCTCACACTTCATCCTTCAAATTTGTTTTGAAATGACGTGAGGAGTTATATTTGTATTAACTTTAATACGATTTATTATTTTTTTAATTTATTTCTACATATTCATTTATATCTGCAATTCTGTGATCTTTCTACATTTCTAATTCGTTTATTTTTTTTCGTCATTTTTGTCTCCAAGATAACTTCTCTCACTTCTTTCTTATCTTCCTTATCTTTCTATTAAAACCCCAGTTGTGAGTATTTCTCTGTGCTGTCTATTTCATACACGTGTCTGTCATATGCGCTTTAAATTTTCAATTTGCGCAATTGTCAGCGATTCAGATCAAATACACAGCCTCGAGCATGCAAAAAAGTCTGATTAGAAAAAGAAAATGTTTTGTCGTTTAAAGTTTTCAACGACACGTGCTCGCGCCAGTGATATTCTATTCGTTTCAAGTATAAGTGTCGGTCTGATTGCTTCGTTTCGCTATTTTTTCTTAATATTTAGGTGATGTCCTCCCTTTACATCACCTGAACATACTCCATCGGTTCCAGGACCTTGGCAAGAGCGTCTTGTGATTCGTTTTTCCCTTTTTGACTTTATTATTATTACGCTATCTTGATATATCATATCTTCATTTTGCAGCTAATCGCCAATCATCCTATTTCTTTTCACATCCGAAGGCTGGCACTGCAAATATGGGTAAGCTGCGGCGAGATTCCGAACAACGTTGATATTCTGTAGAGGAATATTGTTTTGGCTATTATGTTAATTCGGCCGAGTTATGAAATTTATTAAATAAATTATGACAACATTCATCACACATTCACGACAGAAGTCGAACCTATTTTAGATGTTTGTCTTATGTCGAACGTGATAAACAAATAACATGGGAAGCTTGCCTATAAATGCTACACACGGGGCAATAGTTAAGCAAGTTTTCTGTTGGAGAACGCGAGATGACGATGGTCTTACACAGCGCTTCCACAGAATGCACTTAACACCATCAATATTTTAAGTCTTCTTGGATGATAAGCGGGTGTCTCCCTGAGCATGCGCGGTGAACCCTGCACTCAAATATAGTGCCCAGTGAACATCACCTATACATACGTATGTCAGCTGTTTTTGTTTTCTTTTCTTTTTATCATACAGATTTTTCCCTGAATTTGAACACTCTTAGAAAAACGGTCACTGTTAAATGTGCGACTCTTACACCTTGTGTATATCATGCTTCCCGGACATTACATGAGGATATAATTGTCATGCTAAGTGGGCTAGTTAACGAAGTCTGGTATTAACTCTTTCTATTACGGGATTTTAAGGTCGTGTGTTAATCATATTATTGAGGAGAATTACCATTAGTGTCTAGTTCAAATCAAAGAATGTGCAAATACAAAATAGTTTATAAATATTTAATGACGTATTTTTCCTTTTTGTTTTAACGGGATATAAAATTGCGAAGGAAAAGGCGCCACCAGCATTGCCCACAATGGCGCTAAGAAAAGTGGCGTAGGCTTATCACTCATATCGTCACTATTCGTACAACGTGTCATTGGACGTTACGCAGTTGAGACGAATGATGATGTGACTGAAATAACCACGAAACTCTTCTAATTATAGTTGTGGGCAGGGTTTGCCGCTCGATGTTTTGAGCAATTTTTAAATCAAGCTATAATTGTATTCGACACAGCACACAAGAAACGAAGACAAAGCTCAAATGTGTACACAGGACAAGCGCTTGTCTTATGTACGACCTTCTACTTTGTCTTCATTTCTTGTGCGATGATGCTGCGATTTAAACATAACCGTTAACACCAAACGATATAATATTGACTAACATATTTTAGTTAAACAGTCAAATTACCATGACGAATACTACCAATCGAATGTTCTCCGAGCTCGATAAGTTCATATTGACGAAGGTACTCATCCAATTTTCATTCCCCTTTTAAGATATATTTTGAATTATATCCAAACAGCCAGCATAATTTATTATAATATTACAAACCATTCACAGTTACTCTATTTCTCTCCAGATTATCGTACAACTTTTACAATTATGATATCTCATCGAAGAAAATAAACGGCTTAAAGCAGAGGTCGGTCTGCTTTACATCATTCAAAAGACAGCAAAAGACAGTCTGAATACAGAATTTAACTCGTGTCACCGCGATATCTTTTGTCGAATGCCGCATATCACTGGGCTCGTGGAGAAAGTTTGGGACTTCGCATTTGAACCACAAAATATTGCCGTGTCTCATGTTTGCAGACTGTGTTTTGTTTGATCCTCGAGCTTCGTGACCACGGCATAACCTCCACAGCTTCCACCTGATTAACCTCATCTGCTTTACGAGCCTAAGCTCATTTCGGCATCTTTTATTTCAGAATATAGTAAAGACCGTGTCAGTCACTTAGCGTAATGCTAATGCACAAATATTCATGTGTTGCGAAATAGCGTGACCTTCAAAGGTCGGAATCCGCGGGGTGCATGAACCGTGAATAACACTAAATGTCGCACTCTGGCGTTCGTTCTAAATACGCGCAACGCTAGAAGCGGCTCGTGATGCCGGCCGCGAATTGATTGTTTCGCCGGGCGACGTTCGTCGGGATTTCGCCGGATGTGTTCGCCACAGCGCCAAAATTTCATCGTCTCGAAGCTGGTCGTCTTTGTGCGTGTCCTATCACCGGCTTAACCAATCGCGCAGAGAAAAACAAGGAACGCAGGATCACGGAGCATTATATGAGCTTGAGTGTTTTAGCAGGTAATAGCAAATTCGCAAAGGCGATGAGCGCCGTCAGGGTGCACATTTGGCGCAGCTTGATTTTCTTCATCGGATCGTGGCGTCGGCTGCCTTCTGACCTAATGGGAAACAAACTATGCGCCCAGAAACTCATGGAGGATGGGAGATGCTAGCGAGCGGGGAGGTGAGCACATTTATTTTTGGTGCGAACAAGGCCGTGAAGTGGGGAGTGGAACATGGCAAAGCCTGGGAGCTTACATCACTGGTCTGGAGAAAGGAACGATAATGGGAGCTACATAAGAGCGGAGAAAGAACGCAGACGAAACGTCAAATGTGTTCGTTTTGCCGCGACGTGTTGAAATTGCCCGAACACGTGTCAAATTTATTTAGTTTTTGTACAATGCGCAATTCCTGTGCTTTCCAGGAAAGTAAGCGTGAAAATAACAAGGTGCAGACCTCACAGATGATCTTTAGCTGTTTCTTTGTGCATATTACGGATTCGCTAGCCATATGTGACTTTCGAGACTGCCAACAGGATCAGCTGGGACCCCCGGTTTAGAAAAGCCGGGTTCGTCTCGCTAGGTTTAGACAAAGCCGACTCGAATTTAAAGCCACGCTGTTTACCAAAAAAAAAACGCTGTTTAAAAAAAAAAAAGTCCTCTTATTTTGCATTTGTATCATTGGGACGCGTATTAACCGACCCTCCCCGCCGCGTTTACGACGCTTCGGGGAGGCAGTCTGTGAAGACTCATTACAACAAACGTTCACCGACCTGATCCATCGATACACGGCGCTTCGCGGTGGCTGACTTTCTTAAAATGAAACTCATCGCCATTTTCTATACACCGGGTTATTCTATAAAAGAATTCGATAAACTGGGTTTGTTAAACGCCGTTCGCTAAGGCGAGCTTCTCTAAACCGGTTACTTCCAGATGTCAACAGTGAAGCGTCGGTTTCGGTTGATTTTTTTGGCCATAAGCGTAGATGGCACGGTCAGCTGTAGTGGCGTAGAGTTCCAGATTTGCGTGTCTGTTTTCCACGAGCCGCCGCGCCGCTATTCGCCGAGATTCGATCACGTGAGGAGCCGTATCAAGTGCCATGCAGGAAAGTAGACGTTGCACGCGCCCCACCGTACATACTCCTGCTTGTGAGGGCGCCGCGCGCCTCAACGCGCGGCGCCACTACTCACCGATTTCAGTCACGTGAGGAGCAGTGATCAACCTGCCGTGCAGGAAAGACGGCGCTACGGGGATGACCGCGCAACTCTTGCTCCCGTGGGGATGCCTATACAGGAACTCTATAGCGGCGTAGAGTGACATCATACACATGCGCTCTTTTGCTCTAGTGGTTGATCTCAGTCATTTTTCCGCCGAAGCGTTTTTTATGCATTTTGAATTTCGCGCAATCCGGTGTCACTCAGCTGGAGCACGTATCTCTGGTTAATGCATAGACGCAATTTTACCGCCCACGTCACACACCGAGTGCGCGAGACCATCACGCGCTGGCGCATCCAGGGCAACAATGGATATCTTCACCCCGAGAAAGACAGACATGTAGGCACCCTATGGTTGCGCTTTGCTGTTTCAGAGCGTTGTGCCTGGTTGAGACTGCGAGCACCCAGGACAGTTGTGCTTCGTTTACTGCTTGTGAAGCTACGCGTTGAATTAGTTTTCAAGCTACAAACGAAGCGTGGATGACCCGGTGACTCACGGCCGTTTTCGACTGAACGCAGTCAAAAGCATTCAAGCGTAACTGTGGTTTTTGGATAAGATTTTTAGAGCGCAGCTTTTAGTCGCCTATTTCCCGGTTGAGCGGCGTCAGCGTAACCGGGCGTTGCAGTATGAGACGTTTCCCACGTTGACGCCACACGTGACGTTACGTGTGACATCACGTTCCGGTTAAATTTTCGTGCTAAATTTTGCTTAAAATTGTTCTGCTAAATATAGAGGGGAAATTGTTCCGCTAAGTTTAGCACAAACAATTTTGCCAAATTTAGCGAAAACAATTTGCGTCAAAGTTAGCGGGAAAAATTAGCCTCATGACGTCACACGTGACGTTATGTGTGATGTCAACGTGTAATGTCACGCTAAATTTAGCCGAAACTTTTCCGATAAATTTCGCTGAAAACTTTCCCCGCTAAATTTAGCGGGGAAATTGACGCCATGTGACCTCAACGCCTAATCAGTTTTATCGTTTAATTTAGCGGGTCAATTCTTCCTGAATTCCCATTCTAAATTTAGGGGGAAAATATTGGTACATTTCACAATAAGTATGGCATTAATTTTTTCCCGCTAAGTGTAGTCGGGAACGTTTAGCTTAATTTAGCGGGACATTTAACGAAAAATTCACGCTAAACAGAAGGGGAGCAGGAGAGGAGGAGGGGAGGGCATGGAGGGAGAGCTGGGACATACCCTCCCCTCCGTACCCTGACCTCCTCCTCCTCAAGGCCACCGCTCCAATTAGGCATTCCAGAAAATGGCAAACATCTTTCATTTTTTTTGTCGACATTTTTATTGCCGAATTCGTTGCCAGGGGGATATCGCATTACGAAAACAATAATCACCCATGTTTCTGTTACGTACCAACTAAGACAAAACTTCGTGACTGGCTTAACGCTGACGCCATCAGCTTTACTGACTCAAAAGCATGACAACACATCTCTGACACTCCTCATGGGGCAAGGAGGGGGGACCGACTTGGGGTAAAATTGAACGGATTCTTGGGCTTGCGCAAGGCCATTTTACCGATTTCCTTTTCCCGAATTTTCGCGCAAAGCACTTTGGTGACATCACAGGCGCAGAAAGGTCTCGTTAGATAAAAGGATGGATGGATGTACTATCGCGTACAATATGAGCTGAAACAGCGCTCCGGCCTGTGCACGGTACTGCCTGCGCCTCCTGTCGCATAGCTCCCTAAAGATGGCACACCCTGAGGCCGAGAGAAATTCTCACTTGCGCTCACTGCGCCGCTACGCCGCGCTGCTCCCACGCTGCACCGCGCTGCGCCAAGCCCCGAAGTGGAAAATGCGCTGTCACGATCGTATCTCCTCGCGGAGCGCTGCCTGACCGAAGCTGCCTTGGCCCCCAAAAAGAGCCGATCTGAATATCATCGAAAACATTTGGAGGCGCATAAAGATAGCCATGTAACGGCGTCCCCTTCACCGTGACAACTGCCCACAAATCGTGGAAAGCAATCAGAGGTGAATGGGAGTGGCTTCGGGCTAAGCCAGACTTCTTGGCCGCGCTCTGTGATTTCTTACCAGACAGGATGAGAGCCCTGGTCGCCAGTCATGGGAGAGTGACGCGGTATTAAATTATTTTGCAAGTTTTACTCTGCCTCAGGACCCTTTGAACCGGACTTCTGCCGATTGAAACAAAGCTTGATGCTACGGTTGCGACACAATCTTTGACTCCGTTAACCACGCATACTTTTTGTGGGGTGCCTCCTTCATCCCGATTTTCTTGTATTGTGCATTTCAACTTCCACTCCGAATATTAATATTTTGTGTCTGGCATTGTCCTCTGCAAATATTATTTCGATTAAGTTTCAATCTCCTTCTCCTGACAAATATATGACGGTTTGTCCCATATTATTATGACTAGGAATTTGTAAACAAAAAATGGTGTCTTGTCAGCAACTTGTTTTGTTTGAAACAAACACCTGGGCACGGTAATAAATAAATAAGATTTTTGAACCTTTTCATACCAATCAATGTACCAAATCCTTCTCAGTAACATGTATGCTTACCGTTTTTTTTAACATCTGTGTTAAAAATAAAAAAAAGAATTGGAGACGGACTAAATCTCGGCATACAGATTTTAGCCTATATTCTAAGATGTCTTACTTTGTTAATGCACCTAAAAATCAAACATAAACAACCTGCAACGATTTTTTATGTGACTTTCAAAAACAATAATCGCAGCTGAAATTTAAGACACTTCAATATTTTGTCTTCACCAGTCAGCGTTTTTTTTTCTGCGGGAGTCAGCGCGACAGAGTAAAGTAAATCAATTCCGAAAGAGAGGACGACAAGTGTAATACTTTGTTCCCCCGCCGCCCTACCACACATGCCCGCTGTCGCACCCGCCGTCTCGCTTGCAGACAGCCCGAAGAGCGCAGTGGCGCGGCGAGCGCAAGTGAGAATTTGTCTCGGACTCAAGGTGCGCCATGTGTGCCGATCAAGGCGACAGGCGGCGTAGGTAGCACCGTGCGCCTCGAGTTCCTGTATAGGCTCCCTACTGGAGCCAGAGTTGCGCGTTCATCCCCGTAGCGCCGTCTTTCCTCCATGGCATGTTGATCCAGCTCCTCACGTGACTGAGTTCGGCGAATAGCAGCGCCACGCGTTCGAGGCGCGCGGCGCGCTCAAAAGCAGGGGAAGGTTCGGCGGGGCGCACGCAACGTCTACTTTCCTGCACGGCACTTGATCCGGCTCATCACGTGAACGCGCAACTCAGGCTCCCGTAGGGAGCCTATAAAGGAACTGTACGTGCGCCGGCCGGAGCTCTGCTTCAGCTCATATTGTCCGCGATAGTACATGAAAGGTCGGGGTGTGCTGGGCGGAATATGACAGATGCTTTTTGACATGGACGCTGAGGAGTACCTCAAGATTGCAGCGCGTCTGTCTGCAACGGTTTCTGCAGCTCCTTTTACGTCTGTAACCAAGAGCCGCCTTGGTAAAACGAAAAAAAAATGATGCGCCAGTTATATATTTTACTCCAGAAAAAAAAAAATCTCGTGTTCCTACACAATTTTTTTTTTCAAGTAAATCTCCGCCCATTATTTGCGAGTGAAAGGCCCTCAGCTTTTCAAGTCTTCATTCAGTCTACGCGACTCCGAACAGGAATAATATATTATTTCTTTTGCACTAATTCTTTCTGATAAAACGTTATTCTTTTCGTTGTTATCAAAAAAAAACACGTTATTTTACTTTAATAATTGACAAGTATTAGCTCAGTTCCTAAATTGAGTGTTTACAAATTATTGCGAACGAAGGCAAGCGTACTACGTTTCCTTCGACCAATCGCCTCAAATGGCTACATTGATGTGACAGTTTACGTGACTCAAAAGTCAGAGATTTTTGCCGTCCCGGGCATGGTTGCCATGGGTTCCGCGGTGCGAGATTCGCTGGATCTGTTTTATCAATCTACGCCGGACGCAAGCGAAACTTCGGGCCAAAACTTGGCCAACATTAAGTGGAAGACACCTGATATCCTTTTCAATTGTCATGCCGAACTTAAACATCGTATTCATGGTTTCTTTCAAAGGAAGATGCAATGTGTTTCTTTTGTATTTTGTGCAAATACCACTTTGAAGTAATACCTGCCATTGATTACCTATAAAAAACACGCTAGTTTTTAACTACACGCAATAAAGTTGCTGAAAAAAGTTAAAGAAAATCTGAGCAGCGTTCTTCCCCTCAGCTCGCAGCCAGAACAATTGGCCACGTGAACTGGAGTCGATTATAAGGCACCAATGTTGAACATAGCCACGAGCTGGGGTTGGCAAAGCTCAGGACATGCCTTGATTTTAGACATTGTTATGCTTCGGCTATTGTCTTTATTGCAGAGATTAGACACGGGCCACAACCCGCATGCTTGTCGAGTAATTGCTTGTTAAGAGCCTAAAAGGAGTGTTCACGCAATGCTTGGCTCCAATCTATAAGCCCCCATCAAATATCATCACTAGGGTATACTGCGAATACTGCAACCCCGAACTACGTCGTCGAGTTTTGTGAAGGAGCAATTAAAAGGAAACGCTAGGTTTTGTCCTTGAAATTACACCGCAACAAAGGAGTTTCTTGGTCAGTGCCGTTGTGATCGAGTATACTTGGGTCCCGTTAGTGCCAGTAAGCTCGTGTAAAGTGAAACATATTCCAATCGAATATCGTTGCCAGAGCTTTTGAAATGCCCAGTCAGAAATGCGTGTTTCGGGTATAGATTTCGTGAGGGTATTTTTTTAATATTTGATAAGACGCCCTCGCTATATGTTCCAATGAGACGATCGTCTGATTTTGCACGAAAAGTAACTCGTTGAATTCAAAAAGAAAAAAATAAAACACTAAGACGAAAATGCTGCAAAAATAGTAGTTGCTATTTGTTTCACCCTACAAGCATTTATGATGCGAACAGCCCTCAAGTGAACAACGCAGCCGATTACACGACTACAAAGTAAGGTGACAAGTCCGTGCACGCGCTCTTTCAGTCATGTGTGGCGTGCATGTACGTCGCTGAATGTGCTCGTGCTCTTTCACTAGACCGTGCTGCATCCACGCACTAGCGGGACTCGGCCATGAGGCTCGAATGTCACTAGTGTACCTTCATGTTCGCTTTGCTTAGAGTGGTGACATATTACCATTTTGTTCGGTACGCGTTTTTGTTTATTTTGTTCATGAGCCGATACCCCGGTATGACCTATTGTCATTGACAGTGCATTGGCGGCAATTTTGATTTTATATTGTTTTCTATTCTTCTCGAGAGCGCGTGGTGTGCAACGGGTACTATACTCCGTTTAGCACCCAAGCAAGCGACTACACGGACACCTAGGGCTTGCACGTACTGCCAACGTCGAGCGCCGTGAACGCGCGTAGCGCAGAACGCGCGCCTTTCATTGGCTGCAACTGGACCCGAGCCTGACAATCAATGTCTACACGCGCAACGCTACACCGCACCCTCGACGTACGATGGGGTACACCCTAAGTCTCACTAGAGCGACAAACATAAATGACCGGCACGTGAAGCACGCACGAGTTGGTATCTCTATTTTATTTACATAGAAGCCTGCATCGCCGTCCGGCATTATAGCAGGATTGTGTACATAGAATACATTTATTTCTAACGAAAAATTGAAATACAAACAATTTTTATAAACTTCAAACACACCGTTGAATTGACAACGTATTGCATTAGTATATTGTTTTCGTGGGAAAAAACGCAAGAAAACATTGGTATGGCAAAAGTAGCGTCTTGTGGTCTGCCTTACCTTATAAATTAAAATGATTTTGTAAAAACATTACTCGACACTTATAACCAGGCGATACCTAACAATATCATATCAAATTTTCAACCTAAACATTATTCGGCGTTAAACTAGTGATTCCCACTGTAAACCATTCTTCATGATGGTGAGACTTGTCCTGTGTTGGTAATCGTTTAAAAAAAAATCTGAGCACACTGATTTTGTACTTTTTCATTTTTTTCTGTTAAGTTTTTGTTGTGGAGATCCCAAACAACTGCAGCATATTCAATACAAGGGCAAATAAACGTAGAGCACAGTGGTTTTTGTGTTTCTGTTCCTTAATTTCGCATGAACGCGGTTAAAACTTTAGTATAAAATTAAGCGTGCGTGCAACTTTTAAAGTTATCGTTTTCACATAAGTCTTCCAGGTAAAATCGCTAGACAGAATGACCCACAAGTATTTTGCGCTAGAGTTTGCTTGAATTCATTCATTATTTACCTTTGAGAGGCCTTCAGGCCCGTGAAGATTGGCAAGTAACCACGAGTGACAGGACGTCTGTGAACGGCACAATATCGTGCATGGTGAATGTGTTTCAGGCTTGTTGGTGTCGGCGGTTCCTGCTTGTCGCTCTCGTGGAACTCGGCCATGTGTGACTCAAGTGGGACTCAGGCAGCAATCAATCATTAGGGGACAGCCGACATCCGTTGTGCAAGATATCGGCGCCGATGCCGGTCTTATGTATCTGTTTTTTTATAGACCGAGGGAGTACACTGTGGATTCATGCTTCATTCACTTCTACGTTGTACTCAAGTTGTACTCAAGTTCTACGTTGTACACATCAGAGCTTTTGCTTGTCGGTGAAAAAAAAATGTATAGACCGCAGCTTTTTCGAGTTTAATCGAATCACGCCGACAAATATAGGTCCGCGTTGAGACACACAACTGGTTAAAACTAAAAGAAAGCACCGGTTTCTGGAAAATATTTTATCCAGCAAGGACTGGTTTGGTTGAAACCGTCCCCTCTTAGAGTTCAACTGAGGTTTTTATTGTATACACGGCGATATTAAAATATATATATAAACACAAAAATCATCTGGCAATTTTCTGTTTGAATAAACATGTGGAAATGCTCGGCGCACCTATAATTAACAGCTCGAGTCTGAAATGGTGTGTTTTCCTGAAGAAAATAATCCACGTTCATATACGCTTTTTTGTTTACTTTGTTAACCTGGCGAGCCGTTGGAACGTAGTTCAATTTAACACGAGCGGCAGGGAACAAACGTGATGGCAAACTTCAAAATCACTCTTTTTTTCAGTTCTTCAGCGTGAATATGTGAACACTTAATTTAAGATGGTACCTAGCATTACAGTGCAAATTGAATATAACTCAAGTCATTGGGCGGTCTCTAAGTCGCATACCATATAAAACGCCGTTTTCGCAAATAAGTATGGAGGAAAGTCACAACTTTGCGTAAAATCTCGGTTACTTATGTACTGTCGGTGCAGTCTTCGCCGCGTAACAGCATTGATAAGCCCGCACACGCTCATTGCAATTGCAAGATAGTCGGAAGCGGGAGCGACTTTAAATATTCCCGCAAATTAATCCGAACGATAATTATGATCCCCATTGGCGAATGCACGCAGTTTGTTCTCCTACTTATAAAGAAAAAGAAACGCATATAAGTTGCACCGCTGCAAACACCCCACCGACGAAACTTTTTGAAAAAGAAACCGCACTTGCGAACCGAAATATGTTGAACTACGATTTATACCTTACTCTGAACTGAAGAGTTGTGGCTTTCGCAGCTTTGTCACTTTACTCCGCTTCACTGTTAGTTAGACCCCAGCTAACGTTGGCCGTCAATGGAGTCAATCAGCAGTACCGAAAGATACATCGCCATGGCACTCATAACTCTTTCTGTGTTTGTTACCACCCACAAAGCCAATCGCACAAGGCAACTGCTTTCCGATCCTGAGCTTGTCTTTTGTGTGATATTGAATTATTCGGTTAGATCATACAAAAAGACAGCGATCGCCCTGACGACACAATTTTGACGCCGCTCGATTGAATCAATTGTATCGTAGCTTCGGCGTCGGAAGGACCTCAAGTGCAACGAAATACAGAATTCCGCTGTCTCTGGGCGTAAGCTCCGTCTATACACCAACAAATTGAGAGAGAGGAGAAGACGAGAGCTGAGAGAATACGTCGGAACGCCGAGCTCCTGTTGGAATGATGACCTAGAGCTAGCATCCTTTCTGTTTACTGCACTCGTCGAACGCGTTAGAACTCGGAACGCCGGTGTTTGGCGTTTGACTCTCGCATTCGAACGCGTTTGTCAAGTGCAGCAGAGACAAAGGCAATTAGCTTCCGGTCTACTCACTAATCATTCGAATCAAAGCTTGGCGTCCTGAAGTTCCTCAGCGTTATCGAATCCTTCGCTCTCTCTCAGTTTATTGGCGCACAGTGTCATCGTCCTATATAATTTACAGAGCATACTTAGTTGTTATATTTTTGTTTCAGACGAAGCGCCAATATTACCCGATAGAGGTAAGAAGGGGCACTAATGCAGACACTTGGCGAAAGAGTCGGCCAAGAATCCGGCGGCCGTCACTGTCCGGCGCCGCGCTTGACCGTGGCGACGTTCAATCACGGCGGTTGAATCTCTAGCCGACTTTTGAACCACTGCCCAGATAAACACTGACGGTGTCTTGCTGTGCCCTTGTATTGTTTCAGTTTCATGTGTCCAACTTTTGAAGCGCCTAAAACAAAGACGCGAGGAAGACGAGACCGGACCAAGCGCTAACTTTAAACTGAACGTTTATTGAAACGCACTTACCTTTTGTACACAAATCCAGGCTCCTGACACAAAAAGGAAAACTCTTTCTCAGTTAGGTGCACTGACGGTGAACTTACGCAGGTATCCTTGCCCTTTACTCTAATGCAGTAGGCCTCAAACAATTCTCTCTCAGTTTTTTTTTTTTGGTTTTCTAAGTATACTTGTTTTTTCGAGATTAGGCGCGCACGGACACCTATTACAGTGAATTGCTCGATTACCCGATCGGGCATTTCTAACAGATAGGGCATGCTCGCGTGCTCTTCTGTTGATGCACCTCCCCGTTTGCCCTATATACGCGTTTCAGCAAGCCATAGGTATTTCGTAAACAGCTGACGTTGCGCCTCCAATTTACTGCGCAGCGTGTTTCTGACCGCAAAACTAAATGGTTGCTGTTGTTTTTTGTTAACTCTTGAGCAGACACTGGACAATTTTTACAGCACAAAGAACACCATGGGCACCTCAAAGAGTCCGGCGACTCTTTCTAGGCCGTGGGACAACCCTTGGACGTAGGGAGTTACCACCAGTCTTGTCTTTTCCTCTCTGGTCGGCCGCTTCCCCTACGTTTTTTTTTTTATTCTTGAAATTAGGGTTTTTGCAACTGGTTTCAAAGGTTAAAAAAAGGAGGGGAAGCGGCCAACCAGAGAAATAAGGCAAGGCCGATGGTAATCTCCTTCGTCCACGGGCTGTCCCACGGCCTAGAAAAGAGTCGCACCACACTTTGAGGTGCCCGTGGTGTTCTTGCGCCGTCAAAATCGTCCAATCTCTGCTCAAGAGATCACAACGAAAAAGAAAAAAACAAAAACTGAGGCTTGCGCCAAGAAACACGCCACGCAGTACATTGAATGCTCAACATCAGGTGTTTACAAAAGGCCTTTGACTTGAGGAAAAACGCATATAAGGCAAATGGGCAGGTGCATGAACGATAGGGCACGCGAGCACGCCCTATATGTTAAAAGTTCCTCTTCGGGTAATCTAGCAATTCAATGTGATAGGTGTCCGTGCGCGCCTAATCTTGACAAAACAAAAAAACGTTGGAAAACTAAAAACAAAACTGAGAAATAATTGTTTCAGGCCTACTGCATTAAAGGGCGAGGATAACTGCGTGACTGCACGTCAGTGCGCTTAGCTAAGAAAGAGTTTTCGTTTTTGTGTCGGGAGCCTGAATTTATGTAAAAACAGTAAGTGTGTTTCAATAAACGTTCAGTTGTAAGTTAGCGCTTGGTCCTATCTCGTCTTCCTTGTGTCCTCGTTTTTTAGGCGCTTCACAAATTAAACATGTACCAACTAGCCCACCTATCAATATTACTACGTGTGTCCTTCGATCATGTTGCTTACCGCATTATTTTTATGTCTACTGCAATGTTTTGTAGAAATTATGAGCGGTAAAAATTCTACCTTTCTTTTTGCAATGTAGATAAGAACTGTAGCTTCCGTTGTTTTCCATAGCACGATGTGCAATTATTAATTAAGAATTACGTGTTTTTTTAATTTATGAATGGAAGCACTCATTAACTGGACCTTGTAGCTGGTGCCCGACAGAACAAAAGCTGTTTAAAACAAAGCAGATTTGTTTATTAATGACATCTTGTAATACAGCTAGTTTTTAAAGTGTTTCTAGATTAAGAATACGCCAAATAATTTTTCAGATATTCCAAATGTTCACGATCATTATATTGCAAACGGAAATTTTGTTCTATCTCCGTTCAACTCGATTTTTAATTTCTTTAGGAATGAGAACTGTACATGTAACGCTCCCTTCCGCGGTTTTACATAGACCCTTTCCGGAATTCAGTGCCTTCTGGATACTCGAAAGGCGGTTTAACTTTTACCGTACTTATGCGGCAGTTGACCTGTGGTCTGCAGTAATTGATGTGGCAACTTTTCTTTCGGAAGTCAACGGTAAACCCGGAAGTGCGCCTTACAACATAGTTTTTTCTTAGTGTCATTCAGTGTCGATGGCGACAAAGATGCAACAAGTCAGTACGAAGCGCCAACCGACATAGACGCCGTGATAAAGTTTTAGACGTCAACAGGCTTTGAAGCCGACTGTGTGCTACTAACAGATTATTGGCTGGGCCCGTATTAGAAATGAACGGTTACGCAGCTCTTGCATCCAATTCCTGATTCACTTCGCGCTGACATCTAGAATGCATAGTCCTAGAATCATCTGATTAAGAGCACATACAACTTCTTCCATGATCAGTAAATAAAATGCCGCCATTTGTATAGCACAAATGCAATTTTTCAAGTGACAATATGTGATCATAGTCACCAAACTATATTCCGGAAAGGGTCTAATACTCAATATAGATTATGAGTATAATTTCGTGTTTTCTTAGTTTAGTTCTTGTGCAGTTCGGAAGGTGTTTTTTCGAGTTTAGTTTCTTCTAAAAATATAAGGTTTTATCGAAGTTTATTTTAGTTAGATTCCCAAATCTCTAAAATTTGGAAGTTACCTTTCTCTATTCCATTTTTTTTTAATTTTAAAAGCAAAATATATGAAATTCGTGTGCCATGACCCGTTCTCATCAAGGAACCTTGGCGAGCTAAAAGGCGAACCAAATTTGTTAGTAGTTCCAGATTTCCGAAGAAATAAGTGACATTAGCTCTGTACCACTAACCCTTTGATTTTACGAGTTTTTTTTTATAAACGTAATTTTTTTTTATTATTTTGACCTTTATATTCAGAGTTTTTCGAACAAAAACGCATTAATGAAAGACTTGCCGACGATTGTTTCCGGATATTCATTATCCCAGTTATTTTTCGAATTTATCAAGTACATATTCGTCTTTCAAAAATTCGGCGTTTTTATATTTTTCTGGATGGATAAATGATAATGGCTATAAATACCCCTCGCTTGAGGGGGCAGCTTGCGCCGCCTAGACTAGCCTAGGGGTGTCTGAAGTCACACGCGGTGACCTTATTCATACAATATTTAACTCTAATATTATCAGGCAACCCATCGTCTTTCAGAACTCGGGTATAGACGAGGACAAGAAAATGAGCATTTGTTAGTCCTGACTTTTAATTGTAGGTCGTGTTCCTTTCTGTCTACTTCAGCGTCTTCTCTCACTAAATATATTACGGATTATTTGTAACTTTGCAGAGCACCATGCATCATGATGGCAAACCAACATAGCCCAACTCAAGCATTGTTACTAAGTAGATGTTTCGTAATGATCTTATCATCTTAATATTACCTTCTTAGACAAGATATACCATCACATCTTGCGGTGGTATGCAGTTGTGCACCGCAGAAACACGACAACATTTTTTTGTTTCTACATTTTTGGGTCGTTTAGATATCCCTTGTATTTTAACGCACTTCAAACCGCGAGGCTGACGCAGGAGAGTGGAAATTTTAAATCATGTACATGCAGGTATTAAAATAAATATAAATTAAACTATGCACGTTTCGAATTGTTTGCATCATCCGTGGTTGGTCAATTTCCTTATCCAGACTTTGTTTTTATATAGTCCGCCTTAAACCGGTAAGGCACAATATATCTGCTCAGTTTTATTATATGTGTAAATGAAGCCTGCATATTTAACGTATTTCTGAACATCAATAAATAATTATACTGCCGCGATCTAAACAAAAATAAATCCATCTACATCAACCATTAGCAGGGGGACTGAGTCTGTAGATTTATAGCGATTGAAAATAAATAGCATAGCTATACTTTTATGCGTTCCATTTTTGTTTTGTTTCATTACGTGAATGGTTTCCGAACTGGGGTTTTATATACAATCGTTGCAAATATTCACGTATCTAATGCTGCTATTTTGAGCTCTTGAAGGTGAAATCCTAATTTCCGTCTAAATGTACCAAGCGAACTTTTTTTCTAGCGTTTTTGTGAGAAATATTTGCTATGTGTGCATTTAGGTTCGGATTGGATTTCCAAAGAACGGACATATATTTGAGCTCCAGAGGGTATGATCCTTATCGGTATAATATTCCCGATTGTTTGCTCACTCCAGCCCCCGAAATCGGAGGTGGGATTCGTCTTGTTGATCCTACACCACACCAAGAAGAAGGTAGAAAACATTTCATTATATTTTTGTAAAAAGTACTTCCAATATTCAGCGAAAACGATTTGTGATCCTAAATATATTGTGTCTTGTTTTCAGATACAAGGTAAGAGTAATATCTAGGCACACCGTTTTAACATAGCGACTGCTAATGTGAAGCGGATGAAAATATCGGGAAGAAAACGAATCTACTCTTCCACTAATCGGCACACTAATATAAATTCTGAATTGGCGTTCCTGCGATGCACGAGACAACAAATGACACCATCTAACAGAAGGACCCAAGTGAGTGATGAAACGCAAAAACGGATTAGTTCTAGAAGTACGATCTGCTCAAGAATGCGCAAGTGAAACTAAGGTTTCTTAAACGCGTCTGACTAGTGTGTTCACACAGTGTCCAACGAAGTGGTTCCTCGTTACCCGCCTTATCACGTTATAGAAGTGCCATGCTGTTCCCGGCCACGATCTTGGGAGCGTCAGAGCAGCGGTGGCGGAAACGGCAGTAGCGCATTATGCTGCAGGTCGCCAGGGACCTTTCGGCAACCAGGAGTTTGGACGTCGTGATGAGGAAACACGCATCTGCTCGTGTTTTTTTCTTCATAACTTCTACGAAAAATACACAGGACTGACTCATTCGACAGCATGATATTCCTGCTTTTGTGACATCAATTATCTCCATTTCGTGACCACTTTGATGCATGAGCTGTATAGTACGCTATACACAGCAGTCTGAGTCTCGTTCCAGGCACCGCGTGGTGAAACTATATGCAAATCGTCCTATTTGCACATCGCATGTCTTGGTCGATTTGTAATATTAGGTTTGGCAGTCCCTGGGACCCTTCTAGTATTTTCCGTGATAAAGTGCGATGAATTTTTAACATGCTAAGACATTTACTGAAGTCAATTAATCGGCGTACAACTATTTACGTGGCAACTTCATTGTATCAACGTAACATCAGCAGATCGCTGAGATCATCGAGCTCGATCTCCCTCAGCCTTCGGCTCACGAGATCCGTTTTTGTCGTGAATGTCAGACCGTTTACCGACAACACTTGGGAACGATAATTCTGTCTGATATGAAGCATTCTTCTCCCCTTATGATGAATAACGGTCAGCATGTTTCCTTGTTTTACGTCGACCGCTGATGAGCTGGGACGGCCTCGTTTTTCGGTACGTCAGACTTCGGTGATGAGGCAGCATCCTCTTGGGTGGTTGAAGCGTCTTGCACACCGGTGCCGCAGGTGCCGTGTGCTCTCGTGGACGAATTTGATTCATGTGCCGCATCCATTCACCTGATTACGTCTTGACCGTGACCATGCGGAAACCAGCTTTTTCTTGATTTGCCTCCGGAAAGATACCTTTCCCTTCGCCAAAAAGAGAGGAAAAGTTACGAGAGGCGGGACGCGGATATACAGGAGGGAGCAGATATAGTATCCTGGAAGCCGCTGCTCGGTCGACATCAGAAACCTCCTGGATAAATCGCGCACCCCAGAATTTAAACAAAAAGTCACAAATGAGTAAAACTGGTTAAACCAGTAAACCTTTGAAATCGATTTTCTCAAAAAGGAGTATTTCTGAAGTGTTCACCGTAGCACTAGGTCACGCTCGAAAGATTAAATCTTTGATTCGGCCTTTAGATGGGAATTGCGTTGCCCTCTGATACTCCCCTGGCAAGGCGTGAGTGCCTAAATTGCAAACTTAGAAGGAATGCGTAAAAGTGATCGCACCCTCCCCAATTTGAGACCGGTTTTTTCATAAAAGGGCACATCTTGAGGTATTTGCTTTGATACCAAAATTTGCTCAATGGTTTTAAATTTTAAATTCCAGCTTTTGTTAAGAGCTAGTTTTTCGTCAAAAAGTTCGCTGGCGAGGCGCGTGTCCCCAAAAGTCAAAAGATGGACGAATGCTTGGAACCGGCCGAACCACCCTCATACTTGGGACAAGTTTTGTAAAAAAATATATCATTTCGAAGTATTTGTTATAGTATCAAAATGGACTGAAAGGCTCTAATTTTTACATATGTTTTTAGTTAAATACTGAAGTGTCCTCAAAAAGTTTCATCGCGAACCGCGAGTGCCCGAAATTCCAAAAGGTGAACGAGTGTGTAGAAATGGCCCAGCCATAACCATTTTCATACACGTTTTCACAAAGATGACTCAATTTAAAGTATTTGCTATAGAACCAGCATCAGCTCTAGTGCACTAAATTTTATATTCCGGGCTTAGATAAAAACTGATTTGTCCTCAAAAACGTTCCCTGGTAAGGCTTGTGAGGCGAAGTTTCAAAATATGAATGGACGCTCAAAAGCAGCCGAACCATTCCCGATTTCTGACCGGTTGTCTCCAAAAATATTCATTTTGGAGTATTTGTTATTGTATCAGGAAAAGGGGGGGGGGGGGGGGCGTTCGGGGGCACTACAGTTTCTATTTCACCTTTAGTTGGGAAGTGGGTTGCTCTCAAAGAGCTCCCTGGCGAGGCGCGGGGGACCAAGTTTCAAAGGGTGAACAAATACGTGAAAACAGCCAGACCATTCGCATTCGAGACCCGCTTTCTCTAAAAAGATGCAATTTAAAGTATTTTTAAATGCTTTAAATTGCATCCTTAGTACCACGATATGCTGGAAGGCTCCATATTTTATATTTCATTTCTAGTAGGCGGCTCAAATGTCCTCAAAAATGTCCATCGCCTAAAACGCGTGCCCGAATTAAGAAAAAGAAGAAAAAAATATGAAAAACTGAAAACAAAAAAAAAAACTAATTTCAGACCACTTGTCTGAGAAGGAATTAAATTTGCAATATTTTCTATAGCACCAGGATGGGCCCACTGAATCTACATTTTATATTTCCCTTTTAATTGGCAGAGGGGTTGTCCTCAAAAAGTTCTCTGGCGAAGTGCATGCGCTAAAATTTCAAAAGATTAACGAATGCGCAAAAACGACCGAACTATCGCCACTTTTAGGCGATGGTAGTGGCTATGTGTTGATATTTATTGATGTGGCGTGATGGACGCGGATAAGTAAATTATCATCCGGGTTTTCGCACCACCAGCCTTGCGCAAGTTGCACGAGGGGTAACTTTAGCACACCACCGCCTTTCTCATGCGCCATGATATTTTTTTAACTTTTAATGTTTATTGTTTTTTTATGAAGCTCATTAAGCTTCAAATTGGAATAATATATATATAGTTTTACTAATTATAACCATCCAATAAAATTTTAATTAATTATTCCGCTTATAGTGACGATTATCCCCATATATTTTATCTTCTAGCCGTATAACTTACGTGATTACACTGCATTATTGTAGCCTTAAGGAATATAAATAATACGATGAGAAAAGCTTAACACAGTTATGCCTAAAGCGCACTCTAAGTGGATTATAAGAACTATAAAAATACGTGCGAGGAAATCTTTGAAATTGTTTAGTAGTTCTTACTTAAACAAAGTATCGCAATTAAATGGTAACAAAATGATCAATTTTTCAGTATGTTGCGACAACAAGATACTCCTTATCTAATTCTTGTTATATTTGAAGTTACTTGGCTTTTTTGTGTGTGTTTTTTTCACTCAACACATACGACGCTTCGGAGTAAATTGCATACGGCGTAAAAGTTAATGTAGAACAGGCAGCGCACACAAAGATAAGTGAACTAGAAGCTCCTGTCGCTAATTTCTGGCCATGATTCTAATCATCGGTGATGACGTTTTCTTTGTTTTAGTTTATTCACAGTTAGGCAGAGTGCCGCTGTGGAGCTGTTGGAGGCATATTGATTCTAACGCTGCCTGGTGAACATTTTTACCAAGGTTCCCGTCGGACGAAGCAAGGAATTGTCACACCTCCCCTTCTAGCCCACCATACCAACAGGACATCGGCAGATCGCTGAGATCATCCAGTTTGATCTCGCTAGCCGCGTGTGCTCAAGTGTCTCTTCATAACGTCAGGCTGTTCCCAGACAACATGTGGGAACGATGATGCTGTGGGAGAAACAGCATCACGAACCCCACCTCAATAAATCCCAGAATTTCGACCCGCCCTCCGTCCGTCCATCCGTACATTTTCCGTTACATTTAAGTGGTGAATAACGTAACGTGAATCATGCACCAATTCAGTCTCCCGCTAACTAGGAAATTCGACATTACATTACCTACACACAATTTATTCTTCCACGCTAACTTTTATGAGGAAATTAAAAACATGTAACAAATACACACATTCATATCCCCGCTAAATTTAGCGGGGAAGTTGGTGTCAGGTGATCTTTACACGTCACCTAACACCCCTTACACTTATATGTCTCCTCCCTCCGCCTTTTCTTCCACCATCCCTCCTTCCTTCCTTGTTCTTCTCGTCCCCCTCTCCACCCTTCTCACCCTTCTTGCTTTCTTTCCTTCCGTTCCCCTCACTTCTTTTCTCTTTCTAGACATTCCTCTCTCTGCGCCCCTGCCTCGTTTCCCTCCTTATATATCCCGATCTCCCTTTGCTCCTTTGCCCTCTTTATTGCTCCCCCTTTCCCTCACACTCACTTTCTATCCTTCAACTCTCCCACCCCCTCCTCAGTCTTCCCTCCATATCCGCCTCCTTTTCTGGTGCCAACTTACGGTGCAACTAATGCCACTGGATCCTGGAAAAATAGCGCCAAGCTCCCCATATGGTCGCTATTTCGATTTATAAAATGAGCATTTTATCCTTAATCTCTTTTTTCATGGTGAGCCGACGTGAATTATCTTGTGACGGGCAGCTTTGTGGAGACGTTTTTTGAATACCGAGACTTTGTCTATACACCGGAAAAGAAGCGATCATTTTCTCAACGGCACCACGTGCGGCGACGGCGCTTGGCGAAATTGAAAAATAATGTTTCTGTCTTTTAATAGGCATAATCAACACTGCCACCGATTGCATACACAGCGCCAAAGACGCTTATGTTGGCGAGATACGCTTTCAGTACAATGATGTTCCGTATCGATCTTAATCTTACAGGCTCAAAACGACCCTTTCAAGGATTGGGATATTTGAATGAACCGAAATGGTGATTCCCATGGCAACTGAATCGATCAGCCAATCACCTTGCGAGGATTTGTTGTCTGTGTTATAGCATATGTTTTGTCTGGCTGGCAGCTAGGGAAGGCGATTGCGCTTCTTTCGCAGGAACCGTTAACTTTAGGTGCGACCAAAAGGATCAAGCCCATTTCATCAATCCCATCATGTGCCATTGCTCTTTTGTTGCAGTTGACGGATGGTTCAGTCAAAACTCGGAGCGTTTTATGCAACTCTTTGTGCAGTCTGGTTAACGTTAAAAAAATTCGCGCACAAGTTTTGCTTCAAAAAGACTTCAAGCCTATTTTGCGAGTAGAGTGGTGTCCCAAGAATATCACCTCTTCCGTTCCTCCCTTAAATGTCCACTGTTTGTGGTATAAATAAAATGATACATAAATTATGTATTGGAACAGTTAAACTGGGACACGTTTTTAGAAAGCGGATTATTCATATAAAGAGGATCTGTGTTAGCAAGACATGACTTTTTTTTAAACAAAATAATGATAAGAGTAACTCTAACCAAAATGATTATTGTCATGATTTTACCCAAACTGGCATGTCACCACAACTTGAGCAGTCAAAGGAATGCCTGGATCTACGATAAACTTACTACCACTAAATTTATTTTTGAAACGAGAATTTTCAATTGCAGTGTGTATTCATTGGTTATTTTGCGGTATGATTTGTCTACCGCCTCAACTTTCCAAGTGTTGTGCGGATTTCTCAAAGCAATCGATACTTTTCATATAACAAAAAGTACAATGTATTTTGTTTATATGTGGCTAACTAACTGATATTTTGAGCGAACATAGTACTGAGACTGTGCTCAGATGCCGAGACTCAGCGTGCAAACTTCATCAAGGCGCAGAATTGAGCAAGGTGCTTTTATGTTCCGTAATATAGAGACGGACCTAAAAGATCGCGGCTAGCGATGTACTCTTAACTTTAACGTGCATCTTTGTTTAAGCAAATTTCTACCAAGATGCATTTCGGGACCTCTGCTACTGGCAAACGGAATTTCCAGTCGTGTCGTCTTGTTTGTTTTTCGCATTATATGGCCACTCTGCATAAATATTATATAAAATGTACGAGCGTGATTGCTTAAATAACCCGTCAAAGAATGACGCTACATATAAATTACAGCGACGGCTATGAAAAGGAAATATTGCAGTTGTTTTATATCAGTTATTTTGCTTTCCTTTTGAAGGAACCACAAAATGATTTTGGGGGCTGTACTCCTCCTGCTTCTTCTCGGAGCAGTCACGGTCGTTCCTCTCTACATCTATTCCGGTAAGCAACACACATATGTGTGAAGCACTGCACGTCCCTGTAAAACATTTGCAAAGTTCATTTAGACATAAAAATAAACTACGTATTGTTCGAACGTTCGGTTTTCGCCAAAATGTAGCCCTTGCGGTTTAAATAAGATATGCAAAGTTTCTAAACTAATGATTAGATTATTAAATATTACATGTGAATTCCTGAAACGTTCACTGTGAAGATGGGCCCCGATTTTAGCAGCATACGCCATTCAGCCCCACGTATTCGTGGACTTCGCCGGCACCATTTTATCATAGAAAGTTTCAAAGATATCTGATACTTCATTAATGGGGGTTGTGTGGGTATTTTGACAGCATGTAGTTGTTCAGTCATTTCAAAGTTGCGACGAGTCACTCGCTGTAGAGGAGCAATGTTGCCAGTGCAGTACAACCGCTAGTCTGGGGTCTTTAACGTGCACCACGCAGTAGTGCTACACGATAGCACGCCGGTGCGATGCTCATCCAGATCGAAACGGGAAGGGTTAGAGATTGAACCCAGGATCTCTGGGTTCTGCAGCGCGAGCTTTCGCCCCATTTCCTCCGAGCTGGTGTGCATCTGGTACTTTCAAAGTGAGGTAACAACGTTATTAAGTTTGATATCTCATTCGACTTATTTACTCTACATTGGTGCACAAACTAAGCGTTGGACGATGCGTAGTAATGTTTGGCGTCAAAGAAAACACCGTGAAATATTTGTGAGACCCGCCCCAAACCTGGACCCGCCACAGGTGAAAATTGGCTCCAATAATGGCCTAAGGATGCTTTCGTCGAAAGCGCTACATAATTCAATGTTGTACCATATACTAATGCAAATATGTGACCACCATTCGACCGATATTTAAACAATATTGGACCCTCATTCGTACCACACTAGGACCGCCTTTTAGCCAACATTTAAAAACATCTTGGGCCTCAATGTAACCAACACGTTAACGACCATCAGAACACTATTGGTTGTGGGTCTTAAAGCCAATACTGAGATCCAAGTTTATATCATTAGCTGATTTAATATTTGCTCCCAGCCTTATGCTTTGAGTATTTTAATTTCGGTATTTTATTTTAAACACGGCCTGCACTACTTTGGGCACAAGTCACATTCACTGTAGAAAATCTTGATTTAATATTACATGCAGGTAAATATAAAAGAATCCAATGCAAAGTGTACCACATTTTATAAGGAATATAGATTGAAGAAAAAATAAACTAATGTGAGTGCTAGGATCCACCACTGCAAGCTGTGAACTGGGAAGGAACTTTTAAGGATTACACGCAGGGCCTGGCCACAGGGTTTTGAAACAGACAGAAGCGGGGGTTTAGAATCAGGTGAAGGGTATCAGACACCACATCTATGCCATTTACCAATAGGCCACCTAATACTACTGTAATTATAAATGTTCCTTTTTTATTATCTTCAGTCACTCTCAGTCCTCTCTTACGCTTGTCAATAATTAATACCAAAATAAAACACCACTTCAATATTCGGCGCCCGTTAATTAACTATTCGATTAATCGATTCAGTTGCTCTTCAAGTACCCAATGTCGGAAAGTCCTACCGACTTTTTTATGGATACATTTCCATATCAAAAACTTTATTTACCAGCAAATTATTTTCGTTCCTTTGTATAAAATAAACTTGAGTATTTTAGGCGACAACCGTACTGCCTTTTACAATAAACAGATGCGCAGTTGAAACATCTGGGCCGGCTTGCTGGATCAGCGTCTTAGCAGAGACTGGGTAAAACAGTGCACTGCAAAGGCTTGGGCGGGCCAACGTCTTGAGCCAGGGTTTGAGTCCCGCTCAGAACGTGCGCTGGCTTTGCCGGTGTTTTCTTTCCCCCGTCTCAGCTGAGACGCGGTTTCTAGCAAGGCAGCCCATGCGTTTGCGGTTTTTTTGTTTGTCCGACTTGTCCTAAACAGAGATCGGCCGATCTGGATCAAATTATTGATAGCGATGAAAAGAATATTAAAATAGTAAGAAGAATAATCAATACAATGATTAGCCCTACACTTGCAGCATCCTAGTGTCCCTCAACCCTTTATCTACCCTTAAGAACTTTTAATTTCAAAATCTCAATTTAAGTTACCACCTATATTTCTATGTTGGATTGAAGAAAAAAAAGAGTTTTAAGAGTTTCTGTATTTGCGGCACAGAAATATATAGTTATAAATGTACCAATATGGCCTCCATAAAATTTAGAAGTTATAAATCAAATCGCTGGCCTCCCTCTGCAGCTTACTCGTGACAAATATGCTACTAAGTTTACAGTCCAATAAATACCCTGTTATATGAAGGAAGATGACAGTTGAACAGAACATGATGCTTAAATCGATCAAGACTTTAAAATACATTACGCACATAATAAATAGCTTGTCGGGAAAGACAGTTACTGGAAAATACACTCCCATAGCTCGGTGACAAAACTCACACCTCACAAACACCCAGAAAGCCGAATCTGGGCAAATATACACTACCCAACGCTCTGTGATATTCGGCTTTGTACATACTGGAAAGGCTTTACTACAGTTCACATCTAGCGCCAAAAAGACAGTCATATATTAAAAAAGAAAATAAATAAAAACGACCTTGAACATAAAAATAACCAATCAGAAATGTCTCTCATGATCTATTAGAATAAATAGCACTTACAAATAGCGCGGTACAAGGCCTTCCGGGCCGATCGCTGTGGACTACACGCTAGACTCGTCGGAGATTTCTGGCACAGAGTTCGACACTCTCCAAACTTATCGGGTCATGACAAAACGTACATTGCATAGCAGGAACACCTGTCACCTGTTGGTCAAAAGCTCTTCTCTGTCTCTCACATGGAAGAGAAGGCGGTCGGTCGTGTCTTCGGTCCTTCGAAGTTAGTGGTCACATGTTTCCTTAAGCAAAGGAAGATCACCGGTGTGTAGGCGCTCGCGAAAGAATATTTATGGTCTTGGCATTCCGCATGTTAAAGATCGCACTCGGCACTAAGACGAAATGCGGTGCTTGTGAAGAAAGCTCTTGAATTACTGTTCTTGACTGTCCCAGTAAGGGTAGCGTCGATGGCGGAGATGCCGAGCCACTTCGTCCTAAACAAAAACAGTCCGCTAATCAATAAAATGCACTCAAACACCATAGAAATTGACACCATGGTATCCCCATGTGCCCATGTTGATCGTACCATTCTTTTAAATAACTGAGGATTACTAACATCATGGTATCGTTGTTACTCTACATTTGGTTCATGTACTTTCTGCGTTTATTTCCCATAATGTAACAACTGCCCAATCTAAATATTTCATTGCATTTTTTTTGTTGAAGTAGAGAGCTATTTGCCGAAAAAACAAAACTTGCATAAATTGTGAAGCGCATCTGCCCATTTGCAATTCGCCGATGCAAGTATTGAAAATTGAGGATCCCCACCTAATCGTGTGGCCTTAGTTCACGGGACCTCGCTTTCTGAGTGTGTGTTGGTGTTTCGCGGGCTGGACTCCGTCACCCCTAAGCTGAGAGTGTAAAGAAAGCTAAAATGTTCTCTGAACCAATCGCACGTCTCTTTTTATCACGTAATCAGGCTCCCTCTCGTAACCAGGCGAATAGAGTGGGCCAGGTCATAACCGGTCCGGCGAGCGCGTAGCTCCCCCGGCACTGTCTGCTTAGGTATGAAAGGAGTCGTTCTCGCTCAAGGACGTCGAGTTCTCTTCGCTCAGAAAGGAGATATTTGGAGAGATTGGTGATGGTGTGTTCGGAAAACGGGAAGAAAACGTTCTCTCATCACCCTCTCACCCTTTCCAAGGGGAGATAGAGTTCTTGCGGCAGGCCGTGCGACCTTCATAAGCAACCCGTCCCGAGACGTAGGCGCGCCCCTCTTCTGTGATCTTTCCTCTCTCGAATTCTACAGTTTTGTCTCTGCTGGTATTTGCTATCCTTGTGTCACAAATCGAGAGTGGCAGAGATTGATGAGTTATGTTATCTCTAGGGCAAAAGGACAAAAAGGGACTCACAGACACGAAGGTCCGAACTGAGTTTGAAGCCTAATATGAAAATAAAAAAATGATGAGTTATATTTTGTGACACGGAAAAAAAAAGGAGCTATATAAATGCCAACAAAATCGTCGGCCACTTTGGCGTTTCCTCAGGGCACCATTTAAGCTAACTAGCTTATGCTTGAACTATATAAAACTGGAGAGTATGCGCACAAAAAAACATGCACACGGACATTTGGCATGTGCCACATCGGTAGTATAAAATACCAACGACATGTGGGCGATTGTACGGGTGTGGCACGATAGCCCCACGTGCAGAGTCCCTGTGCACTCTTCAACAAGCATTGTTTTGAGTTTTAACCTTATATGGTGAGAATCTACAAAGAAGGAATGATTACGTAACACACGCTTGCGGGCATTTCTACTGTATCTCAACTAAAAGCAGGATTATCCACTGTCACGAGGAGGACCCCGCCAACTGATCTGGGGGTTCGCGTCATGGGCGTCCAGTAAAACTGGCCATTTGAAGGCGGAGCAAAAGCGCGGGGTGTCAATCTTGAGGCAATTCGCACGGAGAATTTGACATCGGTTGCTTTCGTGCACCACCTGATCTTACGTATGCTATCAACGTTCTGTAAAGCGGTCTTTTGGGGGAACTTGACAGTCCTCTGGGATAAGCATTTGTATGATACTTTGCTGGATAAAACATATTCCGGTCAAGTAGGAACCGAAAACAAAGGAGAACATTTTCAATGCATAAAAAATCTGCGTAAATAAGGATGACGGTCGCATCAGCGCGTCGTCACTCGTTTTATCAAATAAGGATCTTAAATTTATTTCGGGGAACGTATAATAAAGCGTGTACATATGTTCGTTTATTTTTCAAATAAAATGCAGTTCCTAGTAGCGCTTCCAGTGTGCACTCCTAATTCATTCTGCTTTTTGTTGTTGTCGTTTTTAGTGCTTGCATTCATAAGTTTCTTTGTACCTGACGTCACCTTCCGTCTAGACTCCAAATTAAAACCAACATTGTCATCTGCTGTCAGTGCCTTTACGCCATGTTGGAGTCGTTCGGCGTCTTTTTGTGGCAGCAGTATTGCCCTGAAGTCACAGAGCCGTCTTTGTATACCCACATTTCAGAATATTTTCTTGTCTTTGACAGTCGCAAAAAGGTTCTTTACCTGACACGAAGTGCAGTCCACAAACCCGAAATAAGGGTATGAACCTTTTTTGTCGACATCAAGGACTCAATATAATCTAGAGCGAAATGTCCCACGCATTTGGCCGCGATGGAACGGCCAGACACAGACGCGGACATCGGCGGCCCCAGTTTGCGGTCAAGTTGAGGCCAAATCGAAAGGAACGCGTTAATATTCACAATGCAAGAGGAAAACAGAACCTGTAGGCTTTGTACCTTGTTATATTTTTTTGCAGAAAAACACGTCTATCGCGCGTTGACAAAATTAAATAAAGATGACAAGCGCTCGAGCATCTCCAACTTGACGAAGCATATCGAACACGCCTACACAACCTCTTACGACATGTTTCGAATATTAGGCCAATGATAATATGAGACTAACAATGATCATTTTATGTCTCTCTGTTCTCGCTATGTCGATGATCCGATTGTACTAACAGGCCAACATTGAACGTTATAAGGTCGTGATTATTGAACGCTGGCAAGCCAATGGCACAGACAAGCCAATGGCACAGACAAGCCACGGGTGTCCATTTTATTCCTGTCCCCATCAAATATTAATATGCTGATTGCACGGATAGGCCAACGTTTGTTTTATTTCAATGTTCATCGAATGCTAGCAAGCCAAGGGTACTTAAAGGCCAACATTGTCCGGTTCGTGCCACTATTCATTCAATATTCTCAAGCCAAAGAAACTGACTTCCCGAAATTGCCCGTTTTATATCAGTGTTCATCCGATATTCGCAATTCAATAGAACTTACACGCCAACATTTCTCATTTTATGCCAGTGTTAATCCAATATTCGCAAGCTAGTGGAACTGACAGGCCAACATTGCTTGTTTTGCCAGTGTTCGTCCAATATTCGCCAGGCAAGGAACCTGACAGGCCAAGATTGTCCATTTTATGTCAATGGGCTTGCAATATTGGTTGGTCATTGGGTAAGCTGGAAACGCACTGAACATTTCATATAAGGTCATTGACAATATCAACAGAAAATGGGCCAACGTGGATCATCACTGGACCTTTTTTCCCCAGTGCTCTTCGAATATTGGCCCAACACCATGTGCTGCCTGGGGCTCTAGAAATCAGGAAAGGTGCAATTTGCATCTCCAACCACGTCCGGGGATTTTCTTTTTGCCTGAACCTCTCCTTCAGTTCTCCGCATCGGGGCGTCACCGGCCTAAGAGCGGCCTGGTACACGTTTATCGAGCAATGTAAACGATTACAATTACACTAACGATTGATAACAATTATTTAATTATATTACTCGTTTACATAAAAATATATGTAATTGGCCGTTTGTTTAAAAAAAAAGTAAACGCTACTTTTTCGATTACTTAAGATTTAAAAAAAAACACTTTTTTTCTTAACGTCTGCAAGAGTGGGCCGTTCGTAATGTTCGTTATTGAAAAAGTTCACCAAGATAAAATACTTATTTTCTTAATCCATCAACTTTGGTGAACCATACTATCTGAGACTTCTTTGAGGATACTTTTGGTTGGGAACTATGCTCTGCTTGTAGTGTGCTTTACGTGAATCTTGCTGTTTCACTGAGAGGGGGAAAGTTGTCAAGAGCAGTGGGAGAGTGGAGAACCAGATGGGGCCAGCTCACCGTTTTGGCCTGCGGTAATGGCGTCCGCTGCTGCTGCTCGGACGGGCTGACGCTTGCAGCTTCCATCCAAGTGGCTTGCTGCTTCAAGATTTGTTTGGTTTCTTCACGTGTAAATGTAGGGCACTTGGGTTTACTCGTTTCTTGATTTCCTTGCTTGCCGTTTGATAGGGTTGGTCGCACAGCTTAAACTTGGGCTCGTACTTGTGGTTTTCTTGCGGATTTTATGCTCTGCAACGATTGCACAAGTTTCTGCCTGCGTTGAGGCAGAGGTCTTGCCTGTGGCCGACCTCCATGCAAATCCTGTATTACTGCTCGAATCTGCGGTGTGGCCGGCACCGGGTGAACACGCTACCCACTTCCACCTAGTAAGGCACGTGGGTCCCCTCGAATGTGAGCGGCGCCGTGCTGAATTTGGTAGAATTTGTGTCTGAAAGAATGTTACAGTGGTCGGTCGACTGAGATTAGTTCTGCGAGTTCTTCATCTCTTGCGTTTATTCCGTGCACCATCGGTCATACGGTGCCGAGGAGTGGCTTTAGGTAAGCCGCAAATTTGGAAGAGGCCGCGCTCGTCGACTGGGTATTCCTCGTGCGCGGTGCTTGCGATGATCAAGTTCCGCCCCCATTACATCTCGATCGTTACGTTGAAATCGAATTCTTTGAATGAGGAACCGCTTGCCTTTGCGATGATTTGTGCGAGGCTTTGGTCGACCAGCTGGAAAAATGAAAGCCCGTTCTTTGTTTGTACACGAATTTTCAATAGTCTTCTGGTAGAGTTGGCAAAATGCGTTTCTTCAGAAGCTTGTTGCTGCTTGCGTGGTTTCCTCCGCCTCCACGTTCCTATTGCTGCTACTGGCTGTTGGCCGTTTGCCTCTCCGTACAAGTGTTTCATCTACTCGTCTCTCTTTGCTGGTTCTGTGTGCAGGTGGGCTAGCTGCCTTCTTTTATATGTTTGTCATTCACAGATTTCTTGCTTTGTCTTCCCATGAAAATTTGAAACCACGGGTCCTTCTCACACACAGTCCTGCAGATGTTCTCGTCGAACACTGTTCTGCTCTTTAAGTCACTCGTTCATACAGAGTCGTTCTCCATGTTGACCTCGTTCGTTCAGTTTTTTGTATATTGTGTTGTTTTTATATATGCGAGGCCCAAGGGTCCGCGCACGACGGGGTTTTATTGTTATTTCTGAATAGTCCTAACCCCCGTTGGATACCCGGCGCTGGAGTATGACCAAGAGGGCCAGCTTTCATGCTCCTGGGTAGGCTTCACTATTGAAAAATCCGGCAAAAACTGCCAGTGACATTCGGTGGAAACGGGTTAATTTCCACTCATTTTCACCAGAAACCAGCGTAGTTTACCAGTTTTTTGGTGGAAATATTACCGGCGGCAACTTTCAGTTATTTGATTCCGGTGTACGTTTTACCGGAGCCACCTTCGGTTAAAATCCGGCAAAAACTTCTCGTGACATTCAGTGGAAACGGGTTAATTTCCACTCATTTTCACCAGAAACCAGCGTCGTTTACCAGTATGTGGTGGAAATATTACAGGAAGATACTTTCGCTGAAGGTTTTGCCAGAACCACTTTCGATTACCCGTCGCTGGAATCCTACCGGAAGCCACTCTCGTTTGCCGGACACCGAACTTCACTGGTAGCCGACGAAAGGGGAACGGCTAAAGGCAAGGAAGCCAAGACGAGCAGAGGGACTGAGTTTGTAATGGTGGCCACCAATGCAGTGGCATTCTCGTGAGTGCGTGTTTTAGCCCGAGACGACGTTGCAATCCTGCAAGAAGTGCGTGCAGCGAACTGTTTTGACGATCCAAAAAGGTGAGCAGCGATCACCGGCAACTTGCTATTTGCGACAGGCAAAAGTCGGGGCAGAGCAGGTACGAGACCACTCGGGCGAAATTGTCGTGAGTGCGAGTTTTAGCTCGGGACGACGTTGCAACCCTCAAGAAGTGCGCGCAGCGAACTGTTTTGACGATCCAAAAAGGTGGGCACTTTCACCCGTTTTCATTCGAAACCAGTTTACCTGCAGTCTGTGCGAGATTATTTGCCGGCAAACAGATTTCGCTGGAATTTCATCGGCATCGGGTTTCCAGATTTCGGCTGGAATGTCACCGGCAGCCACTTTCGTTTCCCAGACGACCCGGTTTTAATCTTACCCGAAACGGGTGACTCGCTTCCCTGTTTACCGAATTTCACTCAAAGCCGACGCGAGGGGAGGGGGAAGCCGAGGCGAGCCGGGTACTGGGCGTCCTTGGTGCCTCGCACCAAGGACGAGTCCCCACGCACCCTCTCTTCCTCGCATTGGGTCGTGAGGAAAAAGCGAGAAGGTCGTTTTGCTGACTTTTTTTTTAAAGAAAACCGGCTTGTTTGTCCATCAACGGGCAACGGCCGGCCAGGAACGAACGCTCAGTCTTGGCTTCTCGTTCCATGTGTGCGACCAGTATCTTCCAGAGCAGTTGGGTGTGCAGATGAAAAGAAGATACCTTTCAGTGACCTGTTCCTTACGCCTCTTTGTCCGTCCGGCTTCAGAGGCATCCAGCGAGCGAAAAAACTGTGCTCAAGATTTCTCAACCTCGGCGGATGTTCGTTTCGCGCGTTCGTGGTTTTCGCTAAGCGTGCTACTGACGACTGGTGCACCCGCGGCGGCGGCATCAGGGACGACATCGTGAGTTTGCCCGTGATTTCTCAACGGCGGCGGATGTTCGTTCCGTGCGGTCGTGGTTTTCGCTAAGCGTGCTACTGACGCCAGGTGCACCCGCGACGACGACATCAGGGACGACATCGTGAGTGTGCCTGGGATTTCTCAACGGCGGCAGATGTTCGTTTCGCGCGTTCGTGGTTTTCGCTAAGCGTGCTACCGACGCGTGGCGCACCCGCGGCGACGACATCAGGGACGAAATCGTGATCTGTGCCACTGATTTCTCAACGGCGGCGGATGTTCGTTTTGCGCGTTCGTGGTTTTCGCTAAACGTGCCACTGCCCTATTGAAAAATCCGGCGAAAACTTCCAGTGACATTCGGTGGAAACGGGTTAATTTCCACTCATTTTCACCAGAAACCAGCGTAGTTTACCAGTTTTTTGGTGGAAATATTACCGGCCGCCACTTTCAGTTACCAGATTCCGGTGTACGTTTTACCGGAGCCACTTTTGGTTAAAATCCGGCAAAATCTTCCCGTGACATTCAGTGGAAACGGGTTAATATCCACTCATTTTCACCAGAAACCAGCGTCGTTTACCAGTCTGTGGTGGAAATATTACCGGAAGATACTTTCGCTGAAAGTTTTGCCAGAACCATTTTCGATTACCCGTCGCTGGAATCCTACCGGAAGCCACTCTCGTTTGCCAGACACCGAACTTCACTGGTAGCCGACGAAAGGGGAACGGCTAAAGGCAAGGAAGCCAAGACGAGCAGGGGGACTAGCTGAGTTTGTAATGGTGGCCGCCAATGCAGTGGCATTCTCGTGAGTGCGTGTTTTAGCTCGAGACGACGTTGCAATCCTGCAAGAAGTGCGTGCAGCGAACTGTTTTGACGATCCAAAAAGGTGAGCAGCGATCACCGGCAACTTGCTATTTGCGACAGGCAAAAGTCGGGGCAGAGCAGGTACGAGACCACTCGGGCGGCATTCTCGTGAGTGCGAGTTTTAGCTCGGGACGACGTTGCAACCCTCAAGAAGTGCGTGCAGCGAACTGTTTTGACGATCCAAAAAGGTGGGCACTTTCACCCGTTTTCATTCGAAACCAGTTTACCTGCAGTCTGTGCGAGATTATTTGCCGGCAAACAGATTTCGCTGGAATTTCATCGGCATCGGGTTTCCAGATTTCGGCTGGAATGTCACCGGCAGCCACTTTCGTTTCCCAGACGACCCGGTTTTAATCTTACCCGAAACGGGTGACTCGCTTCCCTGTTTACCGAACTTCACTCAAAGCCGACGCGAGGGGAGGGGAAGCCGAGGCGAGCCGGGGACTGGGCGTCCTTGGTGCCTCGCACCAAGGACGAGTCCCCACGCACCCTCTCTCCCTCGCATTGGGTCGTGGGGAAAATGCGAGAAGGTCGTTTTGCTGACTTTTTTTTTAAAGAAAACCGGCTTCTTTGTCCGTCAACGAGCAACGGCCGGCCAGGAACGAACGCTCAGTCTCGGATTCTCGTTCCATGTGTGCGACCTGTATCTTCCAGAGCAGCTGGGTGTGCAGATGAAAAGAAAATATCTTTCAGTGACCTGTTTCTTACGCCTCTTTGTCCGTCCGGCTTCAGAAGCATCCAGCGAGCGAAAAAGACTGTGCCCAAGATTTCTCAACGTCGGCGGATGTTCGTTTCGCGCGTTCGTGGTTTTCGCTAAGCGTGCTACTGACGCCTGGTGCACCCGCGGCGGCGGCATCAGGGACGACATCGTGAGTGTGCCCGGGATTTCTCAACGGCGGCGGATGTTCGTTCCGCGCGGTCGTGGTTTTCGCTAAGCGTGCTACTGACGCCATGGTGCACCCGCGGCGACGACATCAGGGACGACATCGTGAGCTGTGCCCGGGATTTCTCAACGGCGGCGGATGTTCGTTTCGCGCGTTCGTGGTTTTCGCTAAGCGTGCTACCGACGTGTGGCGCACCCGCGGCGACGACATCAGGGACGAAATCGTGATCTGTGCCACTGATTTCTCAACGGCGGCGGATGTTCGTTTTGCGCGTTCGTGGTTTTCGCTAAACGTGCCACTGCCCTATTGAAAAATCCGGCGAAAACTTCCAGTGACATTCGGTGGAAACGGGTTAATTTCCACTCATTTTCACCAGAAACCAGCGTAGTTTACCAGTTTTTTGGTGGAAATATTACCGGCCGCCACTTTCAGTTACCAGATTCCGGTGTACGTTTTACCGGAGCCACTCTCGGTTAAAATCCGGCAAAAACTTCCCGTGACATTCAGTGGAAACGGGTTAATTTCCACTCATTTTCACCAGAAACCAGCGTCGTTTACCAGTCTGTGGTGGAAATATTACCGGAAGATACTTTCGCTGAAAGTTTTGCCAGAACCATTTTCGATTACCCGTCGCTGGAATCCTACCGGAAGCCACTCTCGTTTGCCAGACACCGAACTTCACTGGTAGCCGACGAAAGGGGAACGGCTAAAGGCAAGGAAGCCAAGACGAGCAGGGGGACTAGCTGAGTTTGTAATGGTGGCCGCCAATGCAGTGGCATTCTCGTGAGTGCGTGTTTTAGCTCGAGACGACGTTGCAATCCTGCAAGAAGTGCGTGCAGCGAACTGTTTTGACGATCCAAAAAGGTGAGCAGCGATCACCGGCAACTTGCTATTTGCGACAGGCAAAAGTCGGGGCAGAGCAGGTACGAGACCACTCGGGCGGCATTCTCGTGAGTGCGAGTTTTAGCTCGGGACGACGTTGCAACCCTCAAGAAGTGCGTGCAGCGAACTGTTTTGACGATCCAAAAAGGTGGGCACTTTCACCCGTTTTCATTCGAAACCAGTTTACCTGCAGTCTGTGCGAGATTATTTGCCGGCAAACAGATTTTGCTGTAATTTCATCGGCATCGGGTTTCCAGATTTCGCTGGAATGTCACCGCCAGCCACTTTCGATTCCCAGACGACCCGGTTTTAATCTTACCCGAAACGGGTGACTCGCTTCCCTGTTTACCGAACTTCACTCAAAGCCGACACGAGGGGAGGGGAAGCCGAGGCGAGCCGGGGACTGGGCGTCCTTGGTGCCTCGCACCAAGGACGAGTCCCCACGCACCCTCTCTCCCTCGCATTGGGTCGTGGGGAAAATGCGAGAAGGTCGTTTTGCTGACTTTTTTATTTTTTTTAAAGAAAACCGGCTTCTTTGTCCGTCAACGAGCAACGGCCGGCCAGGAACGAACGCTCAGTCTCGGATTCTCGTTCCATGTGTGCGACCTGTATCTTCCAGAGCAGCTGGGTGTGCAGATGAAAAGAAAATATCTTTCAGTGACCTGTTTCTTACGCCTCTTTGTCCGTCCGGCTTCAGAAGCATCCAGCGAGCGAAAAAGACTGTGCCCAAGATTTCTCAACGTCGGCGGATGTTCGTTTCGCGCGTTCGTGGTTTTCGCTAAGCGTGCTACTGACGCCGGGTGCACCCGCGGCGGCGGCATCAGGGACGACATCGTGATGTGTGCCCGGGATTTCTCAACGGCGGCGGATGTTCGTTTCGCGCGGTCGTGGTTTTCGCTAAGCGTGCTACTGACACCTGCTGCACCCGCGGCGACGACATCAGGGACGACATCGTGATCTGTGCCCGTGATTTCTCAACGGCGGCGGATGTTCGTTTCGCGCGTTCGTGGTTTTCGCTAAACGTGCTACTGAGATCATACGTGTGTGTGTCCGTGTGGTGCACCTGCGCGGTTTTATTACCGTACGTCTAGGAATTTACCCAGCGGCATTGTAAGTACCTTGAAAGATATCTTTTGCGACAAAGAACTCGGTTGTTCCTATTTGGTCTGATTGCTTTTGTCTACAGCTGTGCAAATTGTTTCACTGGTATCGACCCGGTTAAATAGATACATAGAACCTTCAGGTCTCTGTGGACTAACCACTTTTATTGTTACCGAATCGTCCAGCATCTGGTAAACATGCACCAACCACGGTTCACAGGCTTCCTCCTAAATGGCTTCCGTTGACTTCCGAAAAAAGAAAGAAAAACACTATGAATTCCGGCCAATCTTCAACAGTTTGCCAGAGTCTTTGCTGAACATATCATCCTTTCGTGCGGTAAAACGGAATGTAAGAGAATGGTGCCTCACGCTCGCGCAATAATGATTATATAATTACTTAGTGCGTATTCGTTGCCCACATTCCTACGTTATTGTTGTTTGTTTGTTTTGTTTATCTCTAGTGTTCACTGTGTCACGGTATTTTATTGGCTGCCTGGTCTCACATACAAGCATCTTTGCTTTCGTGGGCCAGCACGCACACATGTATTTTTTCGAAGATAATAAAGATATTATTATATGGTGATCTTCTGGTAAATTGTGGCTTTACTGGAAGCGAAAAGAGTCCCATAATCCAGTAAAATAGATTTTTACTGGAAATAAACTTCCGGTAGAAATCCGGTGACATTCGGGTAAAAAGCCGGTAACATTCCTGTAAACTAGCCGGTGACATTCCAGTAAAAAATCCGGCGACATTCCGGTAAACTACGGCTTTACTGGAAGTGAAAACAGTCCCATAATCCAGTAAAATAGACTTTTACTGGAAATGACATTCCGGTAAAAAATATTTTTCAATAGGGTGAGAGCATACGTGTGTGTGTCCGTGTAATGCACCTGCGCGGTTTTATTACCGTACGTCTAGGAATTTACCCAGTGGCATTGTGAGTACCTCTCAAGATATCTTTTGCGACAAGGAACTCGGTTGTTCCTATTGGGTCTGATTGCTTTTGTCTACAGCTGTGCAAATTGTTTCACTGGTATTGACCCGGTTCAATAGATACATAGAACCGTCAGGCCTATGTGCACTAATCATTTTAATTGGTACCGAATCGTCCAGCATCTGGTAAACATACACCAACCACGGTTCACAGGCGTCCTCCTAAGTGCCTTCCGTAGACTTCCGAAAAATGAAAGAAAAAACACGGTGAATTCCGGCCAATCTTCAACAGTTTGCCAGAGTCTATGCTGAACATATCGTTCTTTCGTGCGGTAAAACGAAATGTAAGAGAATGGTGCCTCACGCTCGCGCAATAATGATTATATAATTACTTATTGCGTATTCGTTGCCCACATTCCTACATTATCGTTGTTTGTTTGTTTTGTTTCTCCAGTGTTCACTGTGTCACGGTATTTTATTGGCGGCCTGGTCTCACATACAAGCATCTTTGCTTTCATGGGCCAGCACGCACACATGTATTTTTTCGAAGATAATAAAGATATTATTATCTGGTGATCTTCTGGTAAATTGTGGCTTTACTGGAAGCGAAGAGAGTCCCATAATCCAGTAAAATAGATTGTTACTGGAAATAGATTTCCGGTAGAAATCCGGTGACATTCTGGTAAAAATGTTGGTGACATTTGGGTAAAAAACCGGTAACATTCCTGTAAAAGAACCGGTGACATTCCAGTAAAACATCCGGTGACATTCCGGTAAACTACGGCTTTACTGAAACGTGAAAACAGTCCCATAATCCAGTAAAATAAACTTTTACTGCAAATGACATTCCGGTATAAAAATATTTTTCAATCTGGCAAAAACGTTCAGTGACTTTCGGGGGAAACGGGTTAATTTCCACTCATTTTCACAAGAAACCAGCGTAGTTTACCAGTTTTCTGGTGGAAATATTACCGGCCGCCAATTTCAGTTACCAGATTTCGGTGGACGTTTTACCGGAGCCACTTTCGGTTAAAATCCGGCAAAAACTTCCCGTGACATTCGGTGGAAACGAATTAATTTCCACTCATTTTCACCAGAAACCGGCGTCGTTTACCAGTCTGTGGTGGAAATATTACCGGAAGACACTTTCGGTGAAAGTTTTGCCAGAACCACTTTCAAATACCCGTCGCTGGGATCCTACCGGAAGCCACTCTCGTTTGCCGGACTCCGAACTTCACTGGAAGCAGACGCAATGGGAACGGCTAAAGGCAAGAAAGCCAAGACGAGCAGGGGGACTGAGTGTGTAATGGTGGCCGCCAATGCAGTGGTATTCTCGTGATTGCGTGTTTTAGCTTGAGATGACGTTGCAATCCTGCATGAAGTGCTCGCAGCGAACTGTTTCGACGGTCCAAAAAGTGAGCAGCGATCACCGGCAACTTGCTATTTTCGAGAGGCAAAAGTCGGGGCCAGAGCAGGTACGAGACCACTCGGGCGGCATTCTCGTGAGTGCGAGTTTTAGCTCGGGACGACGTTGCAACCCTCAAGAAGTGCGTGCAGCAAACTGTTTTCACGATCCAAAACGGTGGGCACTTTCACTCTTTTCATCTGAAACAGTTTACCAGTTTGTGCTACATTATTTGTCGGCAAACAAATTTAGCTGGAATTTCACCGGCATTGGGTTTCCAGATTTCGTTGGAATGTCACCGGCAGCCACTTTCGTTTTTTAGACGACCCGGTGACTCGCTTTCCTGTTTACCGAACTTCATTCAAAGCCGACGCGAGGGGAGGGGAAAGCCGAAAGGAGCGGGGGACTTGGCGTCCTTGGTGTCTCGCACCAAGGACGAGTCCCTACGCACCCTCTCTCCTCGCATTGGGTTCGTGGGAAAAACGCGAGAAGGTCGTTCTGCTGACTTTTTTTTTAAGAAAGCCGGTTTCTTTGTTCGTCAACGAGCAACGGCCGGCCAGGAACGAACGCTCAGTCTCGGATTCTCGTTCCATGTGTGCGACCTGTATCTTCCAGAGCAGCTGGGTGTGCAGATGAAAAGAAAATATCTTTCAGTGACCTGTTTCTTACGCCTCTTTGTCCGTCCGGCTTCACAAGCATCCAGCAAGCGAAAAAGACTGTGCCCAAGATTTCTCAACGTCGGCGGATGTTCGTTTCGCGCGTTCGTGGTTTTCGCTATGCGTGCTACTGACGCCTGGTGCAGCCGCGGCGGCGGCATCAGGGATGACATCGTGAGTTTGCCCGGGATTTCTCAACGGCGACGGATGTTCGTTCTGCGCGGTCGTGGTTTTCGCTAAGCGTGCTACTGACAGTGTGTATATGTCCGCCTGGTGCACCCGTGGCGACGACATCAGGGACGACATGGTGATCTGTGCCCGTGATTTCTCAACGGCGGCGGATGTTCGTTTCGTGCGTTCGTGGTTTTCACTAAACGTGCTACTGAGAGTATACGTCTGTGTGTCCGTGTGGTGCGCCCGCGCGGTTTTATTACCGTGCGTCTAGGAATTCACCCAGCGGCATTGTGAGTACATTGAAAGATATATTTTACGACAAAGAAATCGGTTGTTCCTATATGCTCTGATTGTTTTTGTCTTCAGCTGAGCAAATTGTTTCACTGGTATCGACCCTGTTAAATAAATACATAAAAACTTCAGGTCTATATAGACTAACCACTTTAATTGTTACCGAATCGTCCAGCATCTGGTAAACATACACCAACCACGGTTCACATTCTTTCTCCCAAGTGCCTTCCGTTGACTTCCGAAAAATGACAAAAAAAAACACCGTAAAATCCGGCCAATCTTTAACAGTTTGCCAGTCTTTTCTGAACTTATCATCCTTTCATGCGGTAAAACGGAATGTAAGGGAATGATGCCTCACGCTCACGCAATAATAATTGCTTAGTGCGTATTCGTTGCCCACATTTCTACATTATTGTTGTTTGTTTTGTTTTGTTTCTGCAGTGTTCACTGTGTCACGGTATTTTGTTGGCTGCCTGGTCTCACATACAAGCATCTTTGCTTTCGTGGGCCAGCACGCACACATATATTTTTTCAAAGATAATAAAGATATTAATATTATTATCTGGGAAATGATCTTCCGGTACATATCCGGTGACATTCTGGTAATACATTTGGTGACATTCGGGTAAAAAACTGGTAACATTCCTGTAAAACAACCGGTGACATTCCGGCAATCTACGGGTTTACTGGAAGTGAAAACAGTCCCATAATCCAGTAAAATATACTTTTACTAGAAATGACATTCCGGTAAAAATATTTTTCATTAGGGTTATAAGTGAAAGCTAGTCGTTTGATTATTAACTTGAAATATTCGCTTTGTAGCCGGGTTGAGTAAGTCAATGCCTAGGCAACTAACGGCGGTTGTCTACTGTTCTTGCCTACTCCTTCTTTTCCTGTTTTCAAGGCGGAAATGATTTTGATATCACGCGTCCGACTGTGCCAATGGGTGGATCTGCCGGGTCGTCGAACGCAACAACGAGCCAAACTACCATGACGTCAAAGACTACAGTGCCAACAGTCACAAAAAAGACTGCAAGAACAACGCCAAGAACGACGCCAGGTACGACAACAAGCACGATGCAAAGTACTACGGAAAGTAGGATTTCCCTGTTCGTAACACTTTGACACCTCAGGGTAAGTACTGAAAACTAATGGCTCTTCTTAGCGGCAGCATTAAACTATACACCATGCAATGCCTGCCACGCAAAGAGTCCGAAGATGCAAGCACGGCAAATGAGATTAGGCGGATGTTTATCATCATTGACGGTGTGGGTGGCCTGTGCTACTGCCGTATTAAAATGAACGCACCATCTAGGATAGGAGGAGTACACATCTCCTTCCCCCTCAAACGTCATCACTAGTATATACATGTAGGGCCTCCATGTTGCGTCAGTGTCACCGTCTGTGCCCCCTTCAGGCGTCTCACTGCGAGGCCGAAGCCAGGACACTATGGTGTGAGAAGCACGCGTTTTCCGGTGTACAGCGTATACTCTGAGTGAGCTTCGCCATGTTTAGCGTTTAAAGTGGGTCAGGAAATAACCAACGGTGACGTTCTGCCCAGGCCTTGCCTCCTAGGTGGTATTTGTCAAACATATTATTTCGAATTGCAAAAACCGAGGGTGAAACCAGTGGCAATTGCCATATTCATTGGCTTTTTTTTAGGATTGGGCCTGCTACCCGTCATATATTGGTGCGTTTAGCGCGAATAAAAAAGTGATCCGTCTAGATTTCACAGATGAAATGAAATCTCAAATCACAGGCCAATATCAATAATACCAGTGTTTTCGAAATGCCTTGAAAGTTTGTTCACAATAGATTCACTTGTTTCTGCACAACAGTTTTAATACTTTATTACTCACAGCGCGGCTTTCGTAGATATTGGTCAGCAAAGTTCGCTTTGCTATAACTCAAAGAGTTTGTTATTTCGTCGCTTGAAGAAAAAAATTAATTATAGGCGTCTTCTTTTATTTTACGAAGGCTTCTGACCGTATTAACCATACTATTCTAATTCAAAAGCTCAAGTGCTATGGAATTCTAGGTACGCCTTTAGAATGTTTACAATCGTACTTGAAAGTTTGCCAGGACTATGTCGTAATAAAGGGACAGTTCTTCTGTCCAACTTACTAGAGCTGAAGTAGCGCAAGGTAGCATTTTAGGTCTTTTAATATTTAATTTATGCATTCAGCATAATGATATCAGCAAAGCTCTCTCCTTTATCTTCTTTTTTATTTACAAAGAAAATCCTGCAGCGCCGATACTTCAGCATTACAGCAAGTACAGCCCATGGACGCTCAATAAAGAACTAAAAAAACAAAACACTTCAATATAGAGCCTCGGCTGTCAAGAAAGAGTATGCATAAACGATAAAATAAATAACAACATGAAAAATCAAGACTATTTCTTGAGGTAAATGCCACCATGTCATCATTGATAAGAAAAGACACAGGTCACAAGTTCCACTGAGCGATCGTGAGTGGAAAACTTGAAAACTTTTTTCTGGAATAATTCACATGATCTGAAATATAGTTAGCTAATAACATGTATTTGCTTTTAGCAATACCAATTTATGTATGCCGATGATACGAGTCTGTTTGGTATTTTCAGGCACAGGAATTGAAGAACTTCTTAATTAAACGATTGGGACACTAGAGAATCTGTATGATTCAAGTGAAGTTAACTAACTAATAATCAACACGAGTAAAAGCAGGGCTGTCCATTTTTAAACCTAAGCATAGACGTGTTTCTTTTTCTTTATATACTATCCTGGTCCCCTTACCATCAAATTTAGAAACCTCACTCTAATTGAGGGGCCCCTCTACTTCCTCGAGGAAGGCACGAGGGCCGGCGTTGGGCAATTGCGATAACTGATCCGCCGTCGCAATTGGCCGGCGCCGACCCTCGCGTCTTCCTCGAAGAAGTAGACGGACCCTCACTTGGAGTGAGGTTTGTGAATTCGGCGGTTAGTCGAAGAAATCGTCCCGAACGTCAAAACGGTCGGAGTATATCTAAATGAACAGATGTCTTGGGGTTCTCAGGATAATAATATTCTTAGAAAGCTATCAAGAGTGCTTTGGAAAATATATTAATTCAGAAATGTATTGCGTCGTCACATAAATGTGCTTACATTGTCACGAATGAAGAGGTTGAGAACCAACGATTAACCAAGGCAACTAAAACGTCTAAAGGGGCGAACTTGTGCCCAAAACAACAAAAAAGGAAACAGAAGATAACAGCATATCTTCGCGGGCATCAAAGTCTGCGTAGCAGCAGGGTCGGACGCTGGGCGAGAATTCCTCAGCCTTACCACGCGGAGCACGGTTTGTACCCGTGTGTGTATCTTGAACATTGGGTCTAGAACGTTCAGCGCGTAGAAAACTCGTAGCTTGATCAGACGAGAAGGTACACGAACTTACGAGAGCGCCAAGCAGAGAGAATAAATAAAAGAGGATTTTGCTCCCGGGAATCGAACCCGGATCCACTCAACAAGCAACACGCTAACCACTCGGCCACGCAAGCGCTCGCTCGGCGACGCGTGTGCCTCATTACCGACCCTTCTAAAACAGCAGCCCCTCGATGGAACTTGGCGGAACATGAAGCGGGAAAAAAATATGATTGCCAACTGTGGAGCTTCTAAACAGTCCTATCGAGCGTAGTACGAAAACGCAGTTCACAGTGCTATCGATCGTAATGCGGCTTGAGGCGCCTGAGGCGCACGACACTGGACGACGTCTGGTCTTGGAGGGTTGCGTGATGAAGTCCGTATTCCGTCGGGCATCACCTCGTAATTCAGATCCCCGTCTCGACGAAGCACTTTGTAGGGTCCGAAGCAGATCTTCAGGAGCTTCTCGATTAGACCGCGTCGTTGTATCGGGGTCCAGACCCACACGCGGTCTCCGGGCTTTGAAGCGAACGTCCATCCGACGAAGGTTGTACCGGATTCGGGTGAGCTGGCGTACTTCTTCTGATTATTTTTCAATCACCTGGGCGCCGTCATTTCCGTCGCCAGCTGGCTCGTGATGGAGCATGGCGTCAAGCACCGGGGTAACCTTGCAACCATGCACCAGCTAGAATGGTGTAACACCAGTGGTCTCTTGAACCGCTGTGTTGTAGGCAAACGTGACATGCAGCAGCACGTCGTCACACGTCTTGTGTACCACGTCGAAGGACATCAACACCATGTCGGCGATGGTCTTCTTTAGGCCTACGTCAGCCGATTAGTCTGAGAATGGTACGCTGTGGTTCACCGGTGGTTAGTGTGGCTGAGACAGAGGATCTTTTGCATCAGCTGTGCCATGAACGATGACCCGCGGCCTGTAATCAGAACTTCGGGGACCGCCGTGCCGGAGGACGATAGACTCGATAAAAACCTTACCGACTTCCACAGCACTCCCTGAAGGGAGAGCATTTTTCTCGTCGTATCGTGTTAGATAATCAGTGGCTACGATTGTTCAGCGGTTTCCCATGGTCGACTGCGGAAAATAAACAAGTAGATCCGTCCCGATCTGCAGAAACTGTGTGGTTGGCGGTTGAATTGGTTGCACGAGACCTGCCGGTTTCGTCGGTGGTTTCTTCCGTCGCTGCCACTCATGGCGAAATCGGGTATAGAGGTGGACGGTTTTGGGAAGCCCGGGCCTGTAATACATTTCACATATACGTGCCAGTGTCCTGCTGCAGCCAAGGTGTCCGGACGTCGTCGCACCGTGACATTCTTGAAAGATCTCCTCTGAAGGGTCAGTCCGGATTACCAGCGGCTACGGCGATTTGTTGCCCCGGAAGTTTTCTTAGAACAGTACACCTTGTCGAATGGTGAAGAGTTAGAGGGCTCGTGCGAAAACACGTGGAATGGTACACCGGCGCCCTTGCAGGTGCTCTATAAGTGCGAGCAGGTCAGGATCGGCTCGTAGAAGTGCTTTTATGTCGCTGACATCTGCTGCACCGAGAAAACTGTCGTCGTTAACGTCGTCGGTGCAGGCGGGTATGGCTTCGACGGGGGCCAATGACTGACAGTCGGCGTCACTGTGCTTCCGGCCGGACCAGTACACCACGGTCATGTTTGACTCTTGTAATAAGAGACTCCATCGAGCGAGGCGTCCTGAAGGGATCCTTGAGGTTCTCAAGCCTGCAGAGCAAGTGGAGTTTTTCTCTTTTTACTACGCTGACCCGGGCTCCCGTCTAAGTACGGACGAAACATTGTGATTGCCCAGACAACCTCAAGACATTTTTTTCAGTCATGAAGTAATTTTCTCTTCGCCTTAGATAGTGTCCCACTTGCGCAGGCGATGACTCGGTCGGTGCCTTCTTGCACTTGAACCAGTACCTCGCCAAGCCCTGAGCCACTTGCGTCCGTGTAAATCTCGGTTTCCGCATCTTGATCAAAGTGTCCAAGAACGGGAGGAGTCTGGAGTCTTCGCTTCAGCTCGTCGAAAGCCTGCTGCTGCTCCTCGGCCAGTTCAAAACTATCGGTGTCCTTCGTGAGTTTTGTGAGAGGTGCTGGAAATACTTGCCAACTTATTGACAGAAGAGTCGATAGTAGGCACAAAGTCAAAAACAATTTTCGCACGGCCTTCTTGTGTGTAGTCGTTGGAAAAGCCGCGACGGTGCGACTCTGCTCCTGCTCTAGGCGGACGCCTTCGTTACCAACCACGTGACCTAGGAACTTCAGGATAGCTAGGTTCAACATTGTACATTTTCCCTTTGAAAGTACACGGAAGTGACGTCTTCACGTTTGATTGGTTGGAAGCAAGATTCACGTAATTTCCCTAGAAAAATGTGGGCGCATTCGGCTAAACTGGGCGGAGTCGGCTACGGGACGTCCCAACACACTGACGTTTCGTTTTGTACCGAGTACGTTTCAAATGGTACTTGCTTGGAAGTAGGTGTCATTGGCAGCCATATTTCCGGCGGCACGGCCTTGCCGTCTCGTTAATTCGTCTTTTTTCTTTAGTAGAGCTTTTTTTCGCCGGAAAGGCTGTGTCGCAGACACCGCGATGCATTCGAACTCCAGGAGGAGAATTTTCGCAAACAATACCGCCTGCCGAAGAGCGTGGTGTGGTCGTTGCGCGACGAACTGCGATAGGAACCGGAGGAGAGGAGAGTGCGTAGCTCGTGGACAGTCGTGACTGTAGAGCTCCTAGTGTTGTGTTTACTGCGCTTCTACGCCAGGGGAGCTTCCGAGGCATGGTGGCTAAAGCCCCTTATCCTGGGAAAAGTGGCGCCATTCATTGTTGTAAATATGCTCGAGTAACGTGCCGCGTGCCACTTCTGGGAAATTTATTGAGTCCGAAATCTAGCTCAGTGCGGCGCTGTGCGGCCATGACCTTTCCGAGGGCTGCACGTTGCACGTGCCTCGTGCATCGACGAACCTTGCGCTACTTTCGAAACATGAAGGGGCTTTAATGGTGGCGAGCGACGAACCCGTAGCGCGGGACCAAAAGACAGTCAGCGTTGCGGTCTTCGCCGTGTCCGTAGCTATCGTGCGTCATCTCGGGGTCCAGCGTGGCTGGATCCACTTCCCCGAGACACCGAACGAAAGTTCCGACGCGGAGAGGGGCTTCAGGCTGCTCGGCAGGATACCCGGCGTCATCGGTTGCGTGGACGGGACCATGGTGTCCATCGTCGGCCCGTCTAAGAATGACCCCACCGTCACGAAGGCGGCGTACTGGTGCCGAAAGTACTTCTAAGCAATCAACGTGATGGTGGTAGGTACACTCGTGTTACGCTGTCAAAACGCGTCCCAGATGTGTAGAAAAAAAACAAGAAAAAAGAAACGTAAGGCCGTTACGGTTTAAATATGCCGTTTAATGACTGCGGGCTGTGGGGTTTCACGACTGCGCGAGCATGTGCACTACGTAGCATGTGAGCCGTGAGACGCTTCTCCCAAAAATAATGCTTCTCTGTTAAAACGTGCAAGCTTCCGTAAAAAAACAAACATTATTTTTGTTTGAAGGTAGTTCTACCATGCATCCAGGAAGGCCTGTTGACATAAATGTGTAAGGGCCGGTTGCACCAACGCCGCTTAGCGAAAAGCGGAGCTTAACCGGGAACCTAAGCTAGGTTTCGGTTTCGTTCTGTTGCACCAAAATCGCTTATCACTAAACCTAGCACTAAAATACGCTTATCTTGAGCGCTCAACATTGGGCGATTTGCTTTTGCTTGTTTCTTAACCCTGGATTATAAACATGGCGGCTGGTTTGTGGCGGTCGGCGCGGTGGACGAAATTGGTTGTACAAAGTGTATTAGGCCACAACAGCGTGAAAGTCTCGACAGAATGGCCTTCGATTGTGACAAGGATGCAAAATATTGTCTCGTGAAGTGTTTATCGACCCCTGTTTTCAAGTTTGCTCTCCACTCTCAGTGCGTGTTAGCCCTAACCGAGATACGCACGTAGCTGTGGGGCTCACGTCTATCTTCCGGTTGGTTTTTCTGTCAACGAGCTTGTTCGTATGTACTTACTGATTTTCGCATAACTGTAACGTATTGCAATTATAACACCTTGTTAATTTCTGCTTGCAAAGCATATCCTTTAATCCGATCGGTGCGTTGAATAGTAGCCGTACATGATCTCGGCCATCAGCTGATTGTCGACACTTCTGCCGTTTGCATCAGATTGCGGTGCATTTAAATAAATAAAACTGCAAATTTTTTTTTTTGTTGTTTTGAGACAACCTTTAGTGAATTTTCCTTGTCTCGCGAGTAGAATCTTCACTTCAGAAAACTGGGTACTATAACCGCAACTTTTGTGGTGATCGTGCTTTTTAGAAATGTTTTGCTTTATATCATTCATTCGTGGCGACGACAAATCGTAACGACTACAATGCGAGATTCGTTCAGCGCTGTCTTGGGGCAGGCCGGGGCAGGTGACGCGAAGAGGCGACCGTTCTCGTCGGCACGATGTGATGTACTAGTGAAAGTTTTCGTACTTCGAAATCTTCCGCCGTTCTTTCGTATGAACTTAAAATCTGCTTCTTATCACTCGCGAACAAGCTCCTGGTTCTCTATCAGCAGGAATAAAAAAAATAGTTCTGGCGACCTTTGCGTGTTCAATAATTGACAGTTTGTATGATCATCAAGGGATCTAAGTTATACCTTCTTTCCTTATCACTAAAGCAAAATATACGTAGTTCCATTACCAAAGGGTTTGACACGATCAGTTCAATGACGGTACAGTGCAGTTCTCTCACCTTGCTGATAGCAACGAGTACGGTCGATGCAAGGTCTCGACGACTTCTATTCGACGATTTCCGGGCATTTCCGCAGCTGCCGTGGCGAGTTCGTCACTGTTTTGAACTTCATCGGTCTCAGGCATGACTTGATATCAGTAGTCATCTTACCTGCCTACTTATTCTCGATGATGTTTTGTCTTCAGCGATGTAGCGAGTAGAGAGTCCTTCTCGCGTTCGGTGAGATTTGGGGCCCCTGATGGCTCCGTTATCTCCAAAATGTGAGCACGAAAACTACTGTCACTGTCAAAATATTCTGTTATCAACCGATATTAAACACACAATCACAGATGTAAAGAGCATTCATGTTTATTTACAACTTTGACTCCTGTTTTTGAAAGTTAAGCGAAAAAATGATTGAATTGGAGACCTTTAATTCGTTACTCACCGAAGAAATACAGCGAAAAGCAGACGCCAAAAACTAATACTACGGCAATTGTTTTTTTTACATCACGTGATTTTTTTTTCAATCGTATTCACTTCTCTGAGCGTTCCCTAGTTCGCTCTGTTTGTCCCTACATTCCCTAGGCAAATCCAGCGTTTAGCTAGTGGCGCGTCTGTAAAGCCGCGTTAACGTTGGTGCAACCGGAATTTAAACCCGTGCTTATCCGAGCTCGGTTTAGGGCGCTAAGCCGACTTAGGAAAGAGCCGCTTTGGGTTAAGGTAAGCGACGTTGGTGCAACCGGCCCTTAGATAAAAACCCTTGAAAGGTTCTGGAATTGCGACTGCTTTGTCAGTCATAAGTGCAATCTACTACTTGTGGATTCAGGTGATTACATGCCGATATCTCTCTCACTTTCTGGCGTGTGACGCCAACTGCCGGGTAATATGCATCGATCCATGGTACCCTGGGTTGGAGCACGACTCCTTCGTGTGGCAATTTTAAAAGCTACGAAACCGGCTTGAGCAAGGGCAGCTGGCACGCGACGGCCGGTTCCTGCTTGGTGAGCATAATTAATTCACTCTTTACGCACACGGTTGCTCCCACTGCTTGAAAGCCACAGTACCACACAAACTGTGCTTGTTGTGAGGCACAGAGACACAGCTGCTGGAACTTCTTGAAGTGAGACAACACCCACAGTTTGGCCATTGATCTCTGTCTATGTCCACATAACTCTCACACTCTGCACGCTACGAAAACCACACTACACCGATCTCACGACAGTGATACGCTGCTTTATATGTCATTGCCTAGTGTCTGGTATAAACAAATCCACAATCCGCAAGGCATGCGACCGCAGTGCGAGTTGCTGTCCGGTTCGGCCCACTCACTGTTACTGTGTGTCTGTACTCACTTGCTGGTTGGTTTGGAGTTCGTTAAGTCAGTCCGAAGGCAGCACTTCGCATGAAGTTGGAGCTCCTTCGCTCATCACTGGGGGATCGCCTGGTCGCTTTGAAGGTCGTCAGTCTGTCTGGAATGGGATCGATTCTTCCTTGGCCACTTGGGACTCAACGAATCTGTCCTCGGATCGTCTCTGTCCCACGCACTGCATTCTTTTCTCTGACCCTTCTTCTTCGGTCTGCCTAGCTCCTCCTATTAGATTCTCCGTATCCCGGCAGGACCTTACCCTCTTCCAATCTGGCCACCCGCTCTTTTTTCCCCATCTCCAGCTCCTCCGAGGATTAAGAGAGAAGCTCGCCGAACTGGCGCCTTATCCCCCTTCTCGCCAAAGACAAGGCCAACGTGTTCTGCTCTGCCCGTGCCTAAGGTCACAGCCACACTCCCAAAAGTAACAAAGCCTTAGCGTTTATCTTTCGGATGCTAAGTCCTAACAATGCACTTGCATACAACACAGCACCCCTAAGGAATCAAACACACATCCGATATGACCCCCAGGAAAACACACAGTTCAATGAAATAACAGGGAATGTGCAGGCAAGCTGGTTCTAATTATTCATAATGTAAACTGAGACTGGGTGATTTCAGATAAGGTCGACCAAAGGGTGGCTGGTCGACCTTTTTAAACCAACTGATGTTTTTATATGTCATTGCCTAGTGTCTGGTATAAATAAATCCACACTTGTCTTGACCAGAAAAAAAAAATTGGGGACAGGAAAACTCGTATGGCATGAAGAGGTGGACAGTTGCATTACACACGCACTGATGGAGGGGGCACGTTTGGAAAGTGAATAAGTAAAAGGATATTGCTGAAGAAGTCTAAAACTTTTTAAAAACACACTATGTGCACAGATTGCTTGTAATATAAAGTAATAATAATTATTCATATTTTTTTATTTTTCTAAAACTTGTTAAACGTGCTTGCCTGAACGACAAATCGCAAAATTTGGAGGCCTGTATCTCATCAAATAATTTATTAGTTATCATACAATTTCCGGGTAGTATTCTACTTATATATGGCTAATATTTAAAAATAAATAAGATATCTGAGTGACACGATAGTTGCAATATATTTTGGCAAACGTGGAACAAAAATCAAACAACGAAAAAGTCTGACGGAAAATAAAAAAAACACCACCTTCGATTTTTATTTTAAATTCGGGTATCTTGTCATACTCTATTTCGGCATTCATTTCTATTAAAACATGATGCAATATTTTAATAAGAACAGAAGACACAACTCAGCAAAATATGGTCCTTTTTCAAAGTCTACACTTAGCGGTGCCCATATAAGAGAAGTGACTCTGAGTTCCAGTTTCAGAAAATTAGCACACATATCTCATATATTTTTATTCATATGAGGTCACTGACAGCTAGACCAATCGGTCACACACTAAAAGTGAGGAGAAACTATATACAGCATTTTACATACAGCGTTCACAGAGATATCATGTTAGAGGCTAGTGATTCGAGAAAAGATGATGCAGTGTGAAGTTTTACTTTCCGATATATTTTTACTTAAAATAAAAGAAACAACCTTACTTCCGCGCACAATAATAAAGATACAATACTAATATTGTTTAGGTTAGTTATGTATTTCCGGGGACAAACCATTTCAGGTGAGCGGTGCCACCGCGCAACACTGTAAGACCTTCGATACTCTAGGTGTACGAATGGATCGCGGCAAGCCGAGATATTTTATCCTGCGAGAAAGTAACGTTTCGTAGATTCTCATGTGGTGATCAGATAAAGATTATAAGCTATCACCAAGTAAAATAGTAGGTTAAATACCCCGCCAAAAAAACTGTGATATATAATAGAACCCTGCATTGAAAATGAGCAGTCCTTGGGGCATCAAATTCGGCACTTTACATTAAGGCTTTCCTCGATGTACCCATTTAATAAAGTTTATTCTAACCAGATACGACTGTCCGTGCTACATATATGTCACAGCTTCTTTCTGTTGATGACTTGCACAGCCGCCACGTGTGCCAACACTGAATGCCAGGAAAGACGCGCACCGTCAGCCACTCATCTTTTCTTTTTGTTGACGATAGAACAAGCTCCATTTCGTCCAGATACGCAAGATGCACCCAGTTCCTCAAATCGAACGCTCACCATTGTCCTGGCCGTCTGAATTGCGTGTATTGAACATTCTCTCAGGTTGTTCAGCGTGTCCTGGTGCTTCAACTCCGTAGCATGTACTGTTCCTATGTCCAGAAGCAGAAAATAACCACTGGGCGTATGGACAATCCTTCTGTGCAAACTGGTGAAGCTGCTAGCGATTCTTAAAATGACTGGCGGCCCCATCACTTACATGCGTCACGTGCGAGTGGACCGCAACGTTGTCTTCAACCCACTCTTTCACTTTTTTCTAGAGCCAAGCACGAAAGAGCGACGTCGTCACACAGGTCCTCAATGATGATAGCAACGCTGTTTTAGATTTTCTTGTCATCACTACACATGTAAATATCATAACATTTTTTTTCTGCAGTGGTATGCTTTAACTTTGTCAGGAAGCACGATGGTCCAGTTTTTAGCGAAGTCAAAATGAAAGACAATGCTCCTGCGTAGCATGCAGCTGCTTTTCATCGTGGATTGCTTTATCTTACTTTTGTCGGATATGGTTCTGAAATATCCAACTTTCAACCGTTACTTTAAGTACTTTTTAAAAAAGTCCTAGAAATTCGACGTTTTTTTTTTTTTACAAGGTCGCTGGACTTTTATGTTGTAAGGACAATCTCTTCATCCTCTGGAATATGAAGGTCCTCGAGTGTAAGAGACTGGTCTTTTGGGCAGATATCACAGTCTCCTTAAAGACACAGACTTGTTAGCGGGTCGCACAGAAATGCTGAGTTCAATTCACCAATGTTGAATGTTGAGCCTGTAACCTTCTCTACAGCGGCAATGCAAACGTAATAATTGGCGCAGCGCACACTAACGCACATTTCCTGTTGTGGAATACATTTGATCTATCTAGGGCGCAAGGAATACAGTTTTGTTAGGCCAACGCCGAAATCAGGATGCTTGTCCTTGTATACACGAAAGGCCTCTCGGATTGAGGATGTCAAAAACAATTTTGGCACGAACGTTTCCTTCCCGTTGAGCATGACAGAGGTCACGTCCTTCGGGTCGGGACCTTGGCGCAAACATTGTAGCTCGTCTTTCGTGAAGTACTCTAGGGCAGCAGACAGGTTCCAAGTGCTCATCTTGCACCTCGTGTAAGGATCCGGCTCATACCACACGCCATGCTTCTCCCTACCTAAAATGTAAACACTGTCGCCATGTTAACCATTCCTAGGTTAACATGGCGACATTGTTACGCTCTATTGTATTTAGGCGTTGCTCGAGTATTTGGGGGTTCTGCTCTCTGTCGGTGTGCCTCTTTGTGCCCGATATTATCGCCCACGAAACCAGCGAGTGGGATGGCGACAGGCACCACTGCTAAGGAAGTGGACATCGGCGTTCATATATTTGCTGATTAAAGCGAACCCCCTCACCCTTGACAGCGAGCTGGAAAATTAGAAAAAATTGTATTGGCCGTTTTCCAGAACTAGCAAGAAGTGTCGCCTGCTACTTCCGTCAACCACTGCGCCATAATCACGATCTTCGCAAGGAAAGTGATTGTTGCTAGCCACAGAACACTATCACGCAGAAAGGAAATGCTTGAATGTTATCGTATTCTAGATATAAGCCAGGGATATATAAGATAGAGAGAGAGAGATGGAAATAGAGGGTAAGAGAGACGATCATATAGTGCCATAGGAAAATAAGTAAACACAGTTCTCAGTGGCCGATGGCTGCAGGATCTTTTCTCTGATGAATAGTTCGTAGTATGATATCTCTTTGTACACAGTAGTTTCTCTTCAATTCTAGTGTGTGAACGATTTCTATAGTTATCAATTGCGTCATCAGAATAAAAATATAGTAAAGATGGGAATTAGTTTCCCGAAACTGGAATTCAGAATCACTTCTTGCATGGGGCACTGCTAAGTGTAGGCTTTAAAAAAGGACCCTATTTTGTGGAGTTGTTTCTTTTTCCGCAATAAATTAATGCAACATGTTTATAGAAATGAACGCCGAAATAGTGTATGACAGGATACCCAAATTAAAAAAACGAGGGTAATGTTCTTTTTATTTGCATTGGAATTTCTTGTTTGATTTTTTCCTCATGTTTGCCTAAATATATCCGAACTATCGTATCACTCAGTTACCCTATTTATTTGTTTTAAATACTAGCCATATATAGGCTGAATACTACCTGCAAATTGTAGGATAATTATTAAATTATTTCTTAAGATACAGGTCTCCAAAATTTGCCTTTTGTCGGTTAAGCAAGCATGTTTGAATATTCTAACAAAAATAAATAAAAGTAAAATATATTTCACTACTTTGTATTAAAAATAAGCCGTACCCATAGTTTGTTTTTAAAAAGTTTTCAAATTCTTATAGCAATATCCTTTTAGTTATTCACTTTCAAACGTGCCCCTCCATCAGTGCGCGTTAATGCAACTGTCAACCTCTTCATGCCATACAATTTTTCCGGTCACCTAATATTTTTCTGGTCAAAAATAAGTTTGGATTCGTTTATACTAGACACTAAACAATAGCAAATAAAAATATCAGTTGATTTAAAGATGTCGAGCAACCACCCTTTGGTCGATCTTATCTGAAATCACCCTACTGTAGTGTATAAATATTAACAAACTTTTCAGTCACTCTTCAGTTACGTTGTAATTGACATAGTTGCACACAGCTCTTTTTGCTGTTTTCTTGCCTTTCATTTTAAAAATAAAATAATTGAATATGTTATATCCTCTACAATTGCCGGTGGCAGCGGCTACCTCTTGGAGCCTTGACTCATCACCCCTGTCCCCTGGAACCACGCGACCTGCACCGCTTGCGGCCGCTTTAATAAGGCGCATTCCTCGGTCAGGTCTGTTGTGGAGCGCTGCATCGGGCTGTTGAAAAACCAATTCCGGTATCTGCAAAGGCACCGGGATCTGTATTTGCACACTTCAACAGCCACTGCCATTATTTCGGCATGTGCAGTGTTCCACAACATTTGCCTTGCATCGAGCGAGCCAGAACCGGAGTCAGACTCCGACCCTGAGGTGTCAGAGTTGGAGTCTGATCCGAGCTCGGACGGTTCTGAGCCGAGCTCGGAGGGGTCAGCGTCGGGTCCCAAGAGGCTGGCTCCTGACGGACCTCCTGCCGGCCTGCCGGTCGGCCTCTCGGACAGGGAAAGAATCTGAGTTAGCGCCTTGTCGCCCGATTGGGAACCCGCCGCTGCCATGCCCGTGCGGAGCGCCACACGCAAGGAGTCCGCCACCACGACGTTGGTCCCGACCACCAGGGACACCGTCGGGAATCCCTCAGCGCCCTTGCCACGGTGGTGCCCAGCATGAACGCCATTGGCGACGGGGAACCTCTCGCCACCACGACTGAGGTCCTGACCACAAAGGACCCCGTCAGCATCCTCGCCCTCAGTGAAGCCTTCCCCGTGTAAGCCGTAAAGTGCACACTTCGCTTCCTGCTCCACAGTCATGGCCGTCCATAAGCTACGCACTCTCTTCAACTCTTGCAGCTTGTGAAGTTTGTCGGACAGCCAGCGTGCTGCCTCCGGATACGTTTCGAGTGCATCGCTGTGATATCGATACAGCCTTTCCATTTTATGAGCAGAAGGCATGAGACGCAGTGGACTGTGACAGAAAAGGTTCCGAGGTTTAGTTGCCAGACCAATTGGTCCTCTGTCTTGCCCTGCAAAGAACCGAGAATTAATTTTGACTATCTCTACAGACAAATGTTTGCTCTTGCAGAGGTTGATTTCTTAGTTCTCGATTGAACCAGGGATTTTGTTGTCGTGGGCATTGTTTCATTTTACGAATGCTTCAAAGCGTCCTGCCTTCTGCTCCATTTTATCATCTCTTTCATGAAACTTATTCAAAGTTAGGTGTGTTCCTTGATATTTTGTAATCTCAAGACATTGCACAGGTAGTTTGTACGAAAAATTGGTTTATTTCTTCAAAAAACCTGTAACTTCTATAATAAAAGCGTGATAACATGGAATGTAATATTTCATTCTCGGAAGTAAAACTAAGCATCGACTTGAGCCATGTAAACAATTGGGCAATCTGAAGTACATATCACAGACGTTTTGTTAAACATTCTCATCTTATTTGAGCACAATAATTAAATCTCGAAAGGAAAAAAAATTCTCTGACTAGCATACCACCATATAAACACTGGACCACTCTGAAAGAAGTGTCACGATATGTTGCTCCAAACATTCTCATCTGAACGCAGCAATAGCAAATTCTCGAAGGATAAAAAAAAGTTTCGGATTAGTGATGCACCATAGCAACAGTGGGTCCTTTTGAAAAAAAAAATATATCACATGTTTTACAGGACACTATGAAGCACATAGTCTCTATATTGCATTTCGTCAGACATATGACAAAGATACACATAAAAAGCATAAAGGCCGAGTTCCTTGCTTGGGCAAGACAAAATAAATGTAGCTGCTATTGGAACCCTTGACTAGACTGCAGGCCTCTTAAGTTCTCAACGAAAAATTTTTTGACACCAGACAGGAACGAAAGAACACTTCCTATAGTTAGTGACGGGTTAAGAATTAAGTGGAGCCTCCTCCCACCTCGTCCCACTTCAGCAGAGCAAAGGCTGGAGAGGAGCTTACTCTTCACTGTTTGCTCTGCTAAAGCGCAAAGAGGTGGGAGGAGCTTCCACTTCACTGTTAACCTGTCGCCGAGTATAGCTTTCGCTGTTCGTCAAACACGAGACATGTGCTTGCTTGAGCATGAATCCGTCAGTTGCCCAGCCAATATTTTCTACTTGCTTCACGGGTCATAGCCAAGGAAAATGAACAAACCCAGCTCTTGGCGATTGTTGTAATCTCACTATTGCGCCAATCTCAAAGGCTGCAAAATTAAACGGCCGGCTTGGCACGTCTAAAAATAAATAAATAAATAAATAAATAAATTTAAGGTTTGGTTTCAGGGGGAGCGGGGGCTGCGGCCGGGGCTGCGGCCGGAGCAGCGGGTTGGGCCGGGGCTGCGGCCGAAGCTGCGGGGTGGGCCGGGACTGCGGAGTGGGCCGGGGCTGCGGGTGGGCCGGGACTGCAGTCTGGGCCGGGGCTGCGGTCTGCTCAAGTGCCCTGCTGGCCAGAAGGAGCAGCAGTTGGACCAGGGTGCTGTGGTTGTTCTCGAGTCCCAAGGACGTGCTGTCTATGTTACCAGAGATCCGTCCCAGGACCTCCAGGAGCTGAAATGGCAAAGGAGTTTCATTAACATTGGGCAGCATATTTCCATACAGCCACAGTCTGCCAAGACCTTGCTCATGCCACAACTCTGTTTCATTCTGCACCATTGTGGACATGCACTGCTTTCTGTGGCCTCGTGGCGGCACCTTGGTCTGAACCTTGTTAGTTGTAAGTGCGCCTAAGGTTTAGTTTGAGCATGTAGCCGGCGTCAGAACTCCCTCTCCTCTGCAGCCTGGTCCTCGCTCTGTTGCAGCAGCAGGGCCTGCTGCTCCGCGGCCTGGATGGCTGCCGCGTCGTGCCGCTGAAGCCTAGACTGTCCGGGGGAGGGGGGGGAGGCACGGTGGGCCGCACCCACGTCCCCTGGCCCGGCGTTGCGTCTGCCAGGAAACCGAGTATAGGTGATGATGGTGCTCATACCTGCACCACTGTTGATAGGTCCCATTTGCCCTAGCAAGAGAGCTTACCTCGTGAGGTGGAGGGAACGGGCTTGGCTGCCATCTGGCGCCTGCTGCTGCTTGGCCTCTGCTGGAAGAGGAACAACCCGTGAGAACACACAGCCTTGTCTCTGCTTCCCATGTTTTGACCAAAGATTTTGACGAGCATGCATTCTACTCGGGGGAAAACATTTTGACAATACCACCTGAGAGGCATTCTTACTTTGTAATTTTGACAACGCTTCCAATGAGTACTGGGATATATGTCTAGTGCTAGCATATCATCTTCCCAAAAATTACAAGCAAGACACCACAGGGATTTATTGCAACAGCCACGGGCATGGTGTCAAAAATGACGCATGTTCCTGTTTGAGTGTCAAACATTAGATTTTGCCACTACATGAACTGATGTAATGTCTTCCGCTAGAGCTCCTAATATTTGCAAAAGGCAAACGCCTTTCTTAAATGCATCCTCATTGATATTCAGCGGTGCAGCGCATTAGTGCCCGCTGCGCCGCACTCTTTGTTAACATGATGGTAATTGTTGATGTACGTACCAGCTGGTCGTCCTATTCGCCAGTGACCCGCACCCCAGGGGCCCCAAGCACCAAATCGGCGCCCACCATCGTCAGTTTCCTTGCCAAGGACAACGCTAGTGGGCGCACAGCCGAGCTCCCGCCCCCGGTCCTTCTGTTGACAACGAAACCGACTCAACAAGTTTCTCTGCACTGTCAGCAGACTACAAAGATTACCTTGCGGCCTCGTTGAGTTGTGCAGCTCGCTTCCGCGCCTTCATCACGCGCCGGGACCAATGCTCCTTCCACTGCTTGGAGCTCTTGGTTTGTGGCTCCCGCGTGCTCAGGCGCCGAGCGACCTGCTCTCACAGCCGCCGCTTCTCGTCGCGCGTCAGGGCTTCGGAGAGGTCAGTGGCGTTGCGCGCGACCACCGGGTACTCACACATGAAGGAGAGTTGCTCCTCCTTCTAAACAGCCGTCACTCGCGCTTTCCTCATTGGTTCCGCCGACCCCTCCGCTGCCCCCAGCACCCCCGGCTCCGCGTGGTTCGACATTTTGGTTTGAAGAAGGTGCGTAGCGCGCACCGTGCATAATATTGAAATAACTTTATCTCCAATGTCTCGCAAAATGACAGAAAAACTCGGTTTGCTTTATCAACCCACATCAGGTTTTATTGTTTTTCAATACTTTTACCTGTACTAAAACAGATGCGACGGCCAGCGACGCACAGGATTGATTGTCGTTCCTTAACTAAATAAAGAAACTGCTCCGCGCGTCGTACTAAATCCTACCCTGTGTACCGTGCGCAGGGACGCCTCGGGGACAGCGTAGCTACTTCCGCTAGCCGGGTGTTTGCTCCGGACATCGCTCAAACGGGTGACAGGTGTCAAGTTCGCGATGACGTAGCGGCGTCAAAGTGACCAGAGCCGCCACGTGTATGTTGTTAGGATACGTTCCTCCTTTCCATTACGTCACCTCCATGTACCTTTTCTCAAATGTCGAACCTAGCTATCGAGTTCGCCATAGGCGAACCGACACTTTTACGGCTTGAGGGTGAGTCCGGCGGTCTCTATGGCTTGGACAAAAGCTCGGAGTCTTCGCAGGTGCTCGTCGAGGTCACTTGAAAACGCTACGACGTCGTCAACGTAGACAAGACAGCTCTGCCACTTCAGCCTTACGAGTATGCTGTCCATGACACGCTGGAACGTTGCTGGCGCCGTCCATAGTCCGAAGGCCATAACCTTAAACTCATGTAGAACATCCGCCATGACGATGGCTGTCTTCTCTCGGTCCCGTTCGTCGACTTCGATCTGCCAGTAGCCGTTCTTTAAGTCAATCGATGAAAAATATCGATTGTTGCACAACCGTCTAGCGTATGGTCGATGCGAGGGAGTAGATAAACATATTTTATCGTCACCGCGTTCAGCTGCCGGTAGTCCACGCAGAACCCAAGCGCTCCGCCCTTCTTCTTTAACGGCACAGTGGAGAGGCCCTCAAGCGGCTTGAAGGATGGATTATGTTGTCCTTCAACATTTCTTGCACTTGTTCCGGAATAACCTCCCTTTCTTTTACGAAAACTCTGTACAACGATCGATGCAATGGGGGAGAATCGTCCTCGGTAACGATGTGGGGCTTTGCAACGGCGTTTTAGCGCACTTCGTTGACTTCGCGAAGCAGTCGCTGTATTCGGAGAGAAGGTTAATTAGCTGGCGTCGTTTCGGGCCTGGAAGCTTGGGGTCAATGTCTAGCTGCGCTGGCGGCGTACGGTCTTGCTGAGGTGGTGAGGGTACTTCAGCAACCGCGGCTATTTCGGCGGAGTCACGGAGTTCCTCGACGTGGGCCACAGTGGCACATTTAGTGATGTGCTGCGCTTTTTGTCGGAAGTTCGTCACGAGCGCCACAGTGTGTCCCATTTGAAGTTCATTACCCCTTGCGATGCCTATCGAAGGCATCACAACAGGTTCCACAACACTTGACAGTGGCGGAGGGTTAACGTGGTTGGCAGCCACCCGGACGGCAGCTGACGTTTTGAGGGGTTCCTCTGGAGGCATAACTGGTGTCCGCAGCGTTGATCTGTTCTCTCCAAGGTCAATGATGGCGCCGTATTCACACAAAACGTCTATGCCGAGTGTGACGTCCCTGGCTCAGTTCTGTACCACGACGAATTTTACAGGTTACGCTTCTCAGTAGATATCAACGCGAGCAGTGCATCTCCCGACGGGTGTGATAAGGTGTCCTCCGGCGGTTCGTATTTGAGGTCAATCCCAATGCGTTGTCACTTTTCTCACGCAGCCATAGAGCCTCCCACTCAAGGCTATCTAGTCTGCTCCGGTGTCCACGAGTGCCGATGCGTCGTGGCTCTCGATAACAACGTTTATGTTGTTGGACACTGTTGCAGCGATGTCGTTGCAATGCGTGGTTTCGGAAGAGTGGGAGCGCTCTGGCGTTCTTAGAGGTTATTTTCTTCAGTTGTCTTCGAAAACACCACCTCCAGGCCTTGCCGCACTTAGTTTTCCCGGCCACGCAGGGGAGACAGGCCCTCTCGGCGGGGTAGTGGCCCAGGAGACGCTGAAGGACTAGGCGACGGTGAGCGGGATTCATCGCGGAGAGGCGGTGATGAGGATGGCGAACTTCGAAGCCACTCCTCGATGTCGTAAGGGCGCTCGCTGTACTTCGGGCGTGAGTCGTTTGGGTGGAACCTCGCAGCCTAAGTCGGTGGTAGGGGCATCTACGATAGATGTGGTTGGCTTCCCCGCGTAGAAAATTCGAATCTTTTAACAGACGAGAAGGTTCTCGAACTTACGAGAACGCAAAGTAGAAACACTAAATAAAAGTGGAGTTGCGCTCCCTGGAATCGAACCCGGATCCTCCGCGCGACTTCCAAGCACGCAAACCTCTCGGCCGCGCACTCGCTCGCTCGGCGACGCGTTCGGCAATATACAAGGAGGTTTTTTTTACATTATCTTGAACTACTGTAATTTTTTTGTGGTGTACCATATGTTTGTCAAATATCAACAAATTACAGATTCTTGAAAAAAGGCTGTTTTCACAATACTCGGTGATCATCTCCATACATTTACGTCTTTTTTTTTAAAGAACTAAATCTAATAACTTTCCCATACTTCTATTGTTACAGATGGCAAGTGATGAGGCGATGAAAACTGAAGTAAACTAAACGTTTAATGGGGCGAACTTGTGTCAGAACAAAAAAAAAACAGAAGATAAAAAAGAGCGTCGCGGGTGTCGATGGCGGCGTAACAGCAGGATCGAACGCTGGGGCGAGACTGACTTCGGCTTGCCCCACGAATCCCCTTTTGTACACGCGTTGGCTTCTGGAACGTTCCGCGTAGAAGGTTCAGTTCATAGAACATCTTAGCATTGAGTCAGCAAGACGATACTTGAATTTACTAGAACATCACATTACAGATTCAACAAAATATTTCTTGCAAGACCAAGAAAAATTTCGTACCAGTCATGCAGGAACTTCATACTCACTAATCATGCCTAACGGTCATTGCGAATGCCTTCCAAGCAGAAGGCCATGGTTCGATTCCTGCACGCGGCGACGTGCAGTTATCAAACCATCACCTTCTGCATGAAAAGCTAGCGCGATAACCGTTAAGCATGATTTCTTTTAGGTTCCAATGAGTGGTATGAAGTTTTGCTTGGTCTTGCACGAAATATTTTGTGAGTGCTGTAGGCGAGATATACAGAGCTACCACAATCAAACCGCTGTCGACCTTGGCAGCACATAATTTTTTCAACTTCATCTAACGTACCTCAGAGATCGATTGGTACAGCACAGATCCGTAAGCATGTACATTGCCCCTTGAATAAGGAGTTCACCACGTTTTCACGCGTGCCTCTCTGTGATTTATAATGAAGGATATCACTTGCCTGCACAACGTGTAGCTGGCATCTCCCCTCTTCTCCTCCTCCTCTTCGCCTCCCCCTCTTCCTACTCCTCCCTCATCTTTCCTCCTCCCTTCTCCTTCTATCCCCCTCATCCCTCCTCACCTTCTTCCTCCTCCTCCCCGTGACGTCACGTGTGACGTCAGGATGGTAGTTGTCCCATAATGCAACATGCGGGCCACACGTGACGTCACGTTTGACGTTATTACGGGAAATTTTCATAATGCAACACGCGGGTCGCGTCATGTTGGATGTCATTTATGGGGAACGTCCCATAATGCAACGCGTGGGCCCCACGTGACGTCACGTTTCAAGTCTTTATAGGGGAAAGTCCCATAATGCAACACGGGGTTACCCTGATGGATACGGCTACGGCGACGTCGTTCAAGCACGGAACGGGCGCCTAAGGGCTGAGCTCTAAGAAATAGTGGGTAGATCTTAATGCTAGAGGGTTTGAGGTCTACCCACTATATTTTTAGCAATCAGCCAATAAGAACTCGGCGTCGTTCTGACGTCGCCATCGCTCCTGCGCAAGAAGCAGATGATTTGCTATCCCCATAAATTTAGGCTAAGAATGCAAATGTAAAAAAGCACGCTTGCTTTAATTAATATATGCGAGACAAAAATATCTCACATCAGAACAAAAACTAGGTATATTATTGCATGCACACTGTACAGCTGCCGAAAATATAATTAAAAGAGCTTTTACACTAAAGCGTAAATGAAGGCATAACATATCACATTATTTTTAAACTTCGATTTTTAATGCTTGTATGTAAGGTGAATTATAGTTATTATTCTATAACAGCCAAACGATAAAGAAAATGAAAGAAACGAGATTTTCGGAAGCATAAATGGAAGTAGCTGGCCTCTCCCAAGTGGCATTTCCGCTTTGAATAAAAGCTTATGCCACTGGTGAAAGTCACAACTTTTCAAACGAGTTTGAGATAAGACGGAACCTATTATTTCACCACGACAGTGCAAAAACAAAAAGCTGTGAATATGGTAATTGTTTTTCCGAATAATGCAACTCTGCTGCGACCGCGAGTAGACTGCCAGTCATCGAATATACGAGCTCTACCCCACCGCGCGCGGACCGGCGAGTGTGCTCATCATGACACACTAACAGACGCCGGATCGGCGCACCTCCCCATTTTAGTACATCCTACCAAAGCTACTGGCGCAAGTACACGAGCCCAGTTTGAGCTCCGCCGAGAGCTGTACATGCGCGTTCATCACTTCTTCAGCAGTGCCTTGTGCCCCATCACAGAAACTCGTCTTGCACACGAAAAACAATGTGTGAAATAAAACACGAGTAACGGAATAGACAAAACGAAACTGATATTTCTCTTCCGATAAAACGCAAAATAGTGTTTCTCTTTTTTATTTCATAGCACTTGTGAGCATATGTTTGAAGATGTCTATATTACTTATACATTAATTCAACGTTTACAATATCACATTCCAATGTGCTATCTTTAGAGGCCAGCACACGCTTGTTTTTGCCTTCAGAAAACGAGCAAAGAACCTGTCATTCGCGCGAACACTGAAGAACGTAACGACCAATAGCGTTTCCTTTAAAAAATATTGGGCTTGTGAAGGTCAAACAGCTGACCATGTAATCTTCGCAGCTCATTGTGCACAAGTTTCTTGACTTCAAAAGGGGTGTGACGAGCCGCAAAAGAACGACTCGTGCGGCTCGCGCTAGCGCTGGAAAAGGGAGTAACAAAAAAGATAATTTCTTCATGAAAGCTCGGTGTTCGATATGTCACTCTTGAGCTCGGAGCCCATTTCTCCTGACGACCACAACCATTCGTCACATATGGCGCCCGAACGCGGACCCTGGTCTTCAGAAGTTCACGGTAGGAGCCTAGGTTCGGGCGGCGCTAATTTAGACAAGGTCTCTACCTACCACTTTCGCCTGGACGGCCAGGTTTCAAGGAAACTCCAAGATGGCGGAACGTTCCATCGACAGCTTTCCGATGGCTGGTTGACGACGCCAAGGATGCCGCATACCAATCACTACTCAGCGACACCCTATTGAAAAAAATTCCATACTCGGCATACTGGGCCAGTATCAAACCGGATTATTGGACGGGCAAACTGGGTAGTTTTACTGGGAATACTGGGCCGGTATCAAACTGGATTATTAAACGGATATACTGGGAATACTGGTAGTTTTACTGGGGATACTGGACCAGTATCAAACTGGATTATCGAACATGGGTATACTGGATGCACTGGTAACACTGGATTTACTGGGCATATGATAAAACCAGCCTTACTGGACACACAGGTACACCGGTTGTACCGGTTTCAGCCAGTGAAACCGGTACAGCCAGTGTACCTGTGTGACCAGTATGGCTGGTTTTATCATATGCTCAGTAAATCCAGTTTCACCATACTGAAAACACAGGCCATAAACTGTCACAACCATTTTATTTGCATTGAAACTTTAAACAATCCTTATAGTGGTTTTGTATAGGGTCATTCCATGCCAAAAACTTGACGATTTCGGTAATATTTTGGATGTGCCTGCAAATTTTATCACGAATAAATAACATATTAAGGATTGGTAAATCCAGGGCTCAATAACTTTGTTTTGTTAAGGTCATGCTCTAAAGTGTAGAAAAATTTAATAAAAACATGTTTATTTTGAAAATTTTACCTCGCACATAACCTGCTTTACCTTATCCTAAAAGGCAAACAGCAAAAAACGCCATTTAGAGTCTCCGAATATTGATTACAAACCTGAATTTACCAATACTTTGATATGCCTTATTCATATTAAAATTTTCGGGCATGTTCAAAATATGCCTGCAATACTATAACACTAAAAATAGTCTGACTAGACAAGAACTATGAGAAACATTGCGTGGTGCCCTCAAAATATACCTGAGACACTAAACAAGATAAAAAAAGTCTGACTAGACAATAAAAACATTCAGTGTGTGGCGCAACATAAAACCCTAAAGATAACACATTGTTTCACCTTTCGTCCGAGCGCAGCAGAGGCTACAGTCACCCCAGCCAATTCAGCGCCGGGAGGGTGTCACGTTACATTCTGGTTGGGCGGAGCTCAAGGAAACGTGACGCTCTCTCAACGGTGGATTGGCTGGGATGAACAACAAAAACATTCATGGTGCGGTGCAACGCCTGTTGGTCAAACATGCCCGAGGCACCACACTGTAAAGATTAAAAAGTCTGACTAGACAATAACAAACTTGAAGTGTGTGGCACAACATCAAACCGTAAAGGTAAAAAATTCCTTTAAAAGCGAATAAAAAGAAGAAAAAAAAACATTCACAGTTTGGTGCAGTCCAGATCCGAGAGGAAGTTTTTCATGGTGTTGTTCATTTGCCGCACAAGAACAGCGTGGTCCTCTTGCAGGTTGGCAGCCTCGGGGTTCGAGTGCTGGTGGACGTAGTAGCTCAAGGCATCTGAAAGAAAATTGGATCAGTAGTTACTAGCTAGAAGTATATATATTGCTCACTGCTTAGCATTACATGAAATTTAGGATTGTATTCTGGTAATCTTAAAAATTATATATATTAGAAGTGGGCATAGATTAAACCTTTTAACATGTTTGATCACCACCCTTTAATTATTATTTATTCAATTAGTTAGTTGCCTTGATTTTTAGAGATAATAGTTTAAAAAAGCAAAAGAAAAGGGCCAAGTATTGGTCATGCTGACAAAGCTGAAGTCCACAATGTCTGCGCACTAAGATCGCATTGGGGCTAGATTTCACATGTAAGCCAGTTTAATATTACAGTGCAAACCACTTACAATGATACCACATATAACAATGTACCGCTTACAACGATCAGTTTCTAGAGTTTCTAGACTGGAAATGATCAGTTTCTAGTCCAGATACGATAATCGGTTATGACGACTGAAATTTTGGGTTTTCTCATTATCGTCTAAGTGGGTTGCACTTTATTATGTAAGCCAGTTTACGACACGAAAGATCCTGGCAAAGAAGGGGGAGGAGGAGGGTCCTGGACGACGACACGAAAGATTCTGGGAAGGAGAGAGAGAGAGAGAGACTCTGCATCACAGTCGAAGGTTTAACGGTCCAGCATTGCAAGGAAACGTTGCAAGCAACTATTGCAGATTTTTCGCATGACCTAGCCCTATGACACATTCTGTGTAAATACGCATTTTGCCTTTGCTTATAGTGTTTTCGGATAAATCCTATAAAATCCGAAAAACACGCGCCAGTAACGACTTTGCGGACTCTAATTGATCTGAAAAACCCTGAATATTGGGACTGCCAGTTGCACGAAGCCGGCTGGTTTTTATATTTTCCTGGAATCCTTGGGCAAGTTGTGTTTTTCTCTTCTATTCCGATTCCATCTTTTGTTTGTAAACGTCACAAAAAGGTGTCTTTCGCCCCTTATTAGAAAAATGAGGTAGCCTCGCCATCATACAAGTTCTTGATGTTGGCAGCAGATTAAAAACAGAACAACAAAGTTGTGTTCAAGCATTAGAGAATGCACATGATAAACACCATTCGAAAGAGAACGACAACACTGACGGCGAAAGCTGAACGCGCCGCACTTCTCGTAAGAGCGAGCAGTTCAAGTGCCGTCAGACTGCACTTGAACGCTCCGCAAAGCGTCGAGCAGTACCTATGATGATCATTGCAAGGCATTTCCTCAGCAGACGCACTAAGTACCCCAGCCCCAGCAGCGGCACGAAAGCAACGATGCCATCAATGTTGCCATCGTGCTAGAGCCGATGGATTTAGTTTTGCCGCAAGTTCTGAAACTGAACTTTGAAACCAGATACCTACAAAACTGTACACCCCCCCCCCCCCCAAAAAAAAAGAGACTGCAGGACAAAACGTGGTGATGCACTGACCATTTCACTCTGCCACAACGCCTTCTATTCAAGAAAGCCGAGTGGCGATTGGCGACTATGTTTATCCAACTCCTGTTGTTGCCGGACTAAACACTTTTGATGTTGGTTATTACAGAAAAAGAGTTTGCCTATTTCGATCCCCTTCGCCCGTGGGCAAAGCACGAGTGGCAGGGATCGGTGACACAGCGTCACGCGACACACAATCCGTGGATCAAAATTGCAGTTCAGCCTTAAGTAGCAGTTTATTCTTTAGAAGAATCAGTTACGAGGACAATGTAAAAGAAAAAAAGTAAACCAGTCACTTACATTCCTTTGCCTGACTTCATAGAGAGGTGGCAGTGCACCCTGGACTGCTGCATTCGGCTGGTGTGCTGTCCATGAAATATAAAAGTGTGTGCATTGGCGAGATGAAATTGACAGCTTTATTTCGGGCAGAATTTACAGTATGATGGGTTGGACATAAATACAATATGATGGGTTGAACATAAATTGTTGCTATGAACTATCCTATACATTTACACATTGACTAATATTATAAAAGCAATAGAGTTTTACAAATTTGTAACCAATTAAAAGTTGGCATTTATTTAATTTATTACCATTGGCTATTATTCTGTGACAGAAATAATAACTGGGCGAGTCGGTACGTTGGTAGTCTTTCAACACCATTGAATATTCAGGTTCTTTTCGCATTTTTAATGTTTTTTCTCTTTTCTAGGCGCTCTGCTTTTTGTAGCGGCTTACTCCACCACTAAAAAAACGTAACATCCAAACTCACTTTATTTACAGCACACAATCGTAAACTTCGAAAGCATGTCGCTTCGACATACGCGAAGAGACGCGCGCGTCTCTACGGCACAGGCATAAGCGTTGGCAAGAAATCATGCTGCTGGCTCTTGTAACGTTTTCCTCGCTCCCGCTTTACGAAACGAATCGGTGGCAAGCGGCTGTTGGGACCACCCGTCAGAACTAGTATGGCCTGTGATTGCCTGAACTGCCGTCAGACTGCACTTGAACGCTCCGCGAAAGCGTCGTCGGACGAACGTCGTTCTACGGCGCCCAGTACAGGCTCTCGGTTCCGCCGCATGCGAATCTGTCTCGCTCTGCGGAGCGAGCCATAGGTTTTGAAGAATGTACGCTCGCTCCAAATAACGAAATAACACCAGCCATAAGCATTGTTAGAATCAAGCGTAGCTTAGCAACCACAGGGTACACGGCAAAGTTTGAAACAACGGCGCACTTCGCAGAAACAATAGGAACTTACTCACCGGCGCTAGCAGCAGCGTCCGAAACTTACAGGCGTTGGTAAGATGCAGCGTCTCCCACCTCTCAGTCATCGCTTAATATTCTTGAACAATGACCACGTGACCTGGGGATCACGTGACCTCGGGGGTCACGTGACCTGGGGGCCACGTGACCGGGTGTCACGTAACCACGGGGGGGGGGGGTCACGTGACCTGGGGCGGTTACGCCGACGGCGACGCCGACGCCGACGGGGACGACGCCGCTCAAGCCGGAAACGGGCGCCTAAGAGCTGCGCTCTAAAAACTCGAATCCTTAAACACGTGTGTCAAAATCCTCGCTGCAAATTCTCATGTTATTTCCTCCGTCATCAAAATCCCCGGTTTTCAGAACAACTTTGCTCCTATTCCATTATCAGTTCCCTCGGCTTTTCCCTAAAGTCTTGTTAAGCAGTATGCAAACTGGCGGCGTAGTCCGTGAACGGTTCACCACTTCGTCGAACATGCTGATCTCCCTTTTCGTTTTTGTGCTTGGACACGAGAGCGAGCCGTGGAGGGCGGAGAGGGGTAAGCGTGGGGTCTGGCCCACCGGCTCACCAATGGAAATGTCTCTGTCCTCATGGTGGGTGCGTGGATTCGCTTGGGAAACGTGCAACGGTGACCCCTAGGGAATACACGCTTGGGGTCGGCTCCGAGCGTGGATTTCATGGAACTTCTTGACCCCGACACTCGAGTCACGCAGCCCTTGTGCCTTGACAATGCCTTGACCTCATCTCAAGCCAGCTCGTGAATGTGCGTCGACGTCCAACTCTCGAGCCACTCAAGACTCGCGCCTTGCCGTACCCTTGACCTCCTCTCCACCGCTCTCGTGAATGTGATTAGTGCAAACCTGTGGTTTCGCCATGGAACACGGCACAGGACGGGACGCCGTAGCTTGCGGGAACAAATCGTGACGAGATGTGATCTCCCTGGCTTTCCATTAACATTCTTCTCCTCGCTCTGGCCACTGCGCCAGTTTTTATACCCCTTTACGGGACGAAGGACAAAACTAAAATCTACGAACAACGCTACATATACAAAAAAATGTTATAAAAAATGGAGGAACAATTGAACAAAAATGGAACGCCACCTAGCGTTAATTTATACAAAGAAACCTCGAGGGCATTCGTTTACTTCGTGGAGTTGTGATGATGTAGCTGTGTATGATGTTAAGGTTGAAAAGTTTTACACATTAAGGTACTTTCCACGACGAATGTTTCCCAGTCAAGGGCAAATGCAGGAGGTTGAGGTTTAATAACAGCAGAGCCCCATTTTCAAATGCCGAAGTAAAGTGCAGAAGATGAAAATGAAGTTAATAAGATAACACTCCTTAGCTTAGTAATACCTGATGGAAAATTATGTGTTAAAGTGACCATGCATTGAATAATCGGTGCGCCAAAAAGTCGTTTCGCCGGCGCGTGTTACACTAAAAAAGCCTAACGATCATCGAACCGAAATATCCGTGCACAGCAAAATCGTAACCGAACCGTCCGAAGGTGCAAAGCGGGGAAATTGGGAACAGGAATAATGACCCTCGGGGCTTGCGAGACAGCGATTTTGAAAACGGGTATTTTGGCACTTGGGGGAGATACCACGGGGCATTTGGGACGGGGAAAATGACACCGGGGGAGCCCTACAAAGATATTTTGTACACCGTCTATATACCATGTCTCCGACGACAGTAACTAGAATCACCTGAAGTAATAAAACCACAAGAAAACGAAACGCAATAAAACAAGAATGTGAAAACATACACACACACTCACAGTTTTAAGAAAAGACTAGGCGAACGTTTTTTTTTAATTCCCGATTTTGGCAAGGAAACATTTTACAACCACCACCTTGCCCTCCTTGAACGCAAGAGGTCCATAACGGAACACAAAGAAACGACCTTGCCCCCCTAGAACGAAAGAAAAAGTACTAAAACTGCGCTTTTCCAACAAACCACACATTCTAAAGAAAAACACATAGACACTGCTAACGCTTTAGAATTTGCTACTCGAATCGGCGACCTTCTAACAACGTACTACATTCCTTTAAAATATATATTTACAAACAGTGTTAAAGAAAGAAGTTAAGGAACATGTTAGCAAAAGCAGAATGACTCAGTCTTAGATGATTTTTTTTATAAGACCATAAACCAGAAATGCCCCTAGAGTTGTGTTAAACAAAAGCGGAACATAGCAAATAATTACGTTGAAGTTCCTACACAATGCGTCAGGTCTTGTATTTATTGATAAGTTTTTATTGTGGAAAAATACAAAAGAGATTATTCGGATCGTGGAAAGCAACCGTGGGCGAAAATGTTCGTTGTTCAACATAGATATAAAAGCCTCAATTTATTTTAAAAAAAAAAACACGTTTATGAGCGCAGTGAAGGAGGTGCTAAAGTTTAATTTGGTGAAGGTTCAAGCTGAATCGGACGTGTCAGTGGAAGAGTTAATTTCCGTGTTGGATCAAGAATTCAGAATCAACAGTCCTCGAATACGATAATCGAAAATATATCCGAAAAGAAGGTGTCTGTATAGGCTGTTTGGTCGCCACGTTGTTAGCTGAGATATACCTGAACAGTTTAGACAGTGTGTTGTTTGTCAAGATGATTGATGTGACGCCGGATGTGGGCTCATTCGAAGATATGTCAATGAAATTTTGTCCGCACTTTTGAAAATGGTAATGGGGACTAACTTGATAAGCTGATAAGGTCAACGGCCCCGGATTTGCAATTCACAGTAGAGAAATTAGAAAAGAAAATTTTGCAGCTTTTGGCCTTTCGGATTCAGTTCAAAAATGGTTTATGTTGGGAATGTAATAAGAATATGGCCGAACCAGTGCTTCCCGAACAAATTTGTTACTCTAAGATCGTTCAAGTGGAATTTGCACAAATCATTGATGGGTATTGCGTTGAAAAGGTCCAGTACGTATTTCATGAGTCAAGCGTTGACAACGCAGTGAGGAATAATGGAGGGCGCGGGGTATAAGGAAACATATCTAAAACGAGAGCTTTCCATCCAATTCAGACCTAAGCGGGAACAACAAAGTGAGGATCCGGTGAGCTGCCATTGTTCCCCGTTTTTGAAGATATTTCGCATTACATAAAACACCTGCGAAGAAGTTAGGCGTAGATAATTTGCTCGCGTCCAGAGTAAAGTTACGAAAGAACTAGCGGCTTTTGAATTGGGACAATACGAATGCCATAAATTACATCGCAAAAGGTTCGTTCCCTTTGAGAAATGTGTGGTTTACGAGATCTCTTTGGATTGTGGGTTTAAATACCTGGCACAGACGTCGGGTGAATAAATGTAGACATAAAAAACAGAAACAGAATGTGAAAAAAAAGCACTTCCAACTCCGAGTTAGCAAGGCGCCTTCTGGGATGTCATGAATGTAAACTACCTGGTTCAAAGAGGAGTAATTCACAAAGAACGTACTTAATTGAAACGCGTACTACATGAACCGATTCGTAAAGATACTTCATGTAACTATATATGTCAGGAGTCATTGCCGTTTGGAAACAAGTGTAAAATATTGATGTGTTTTTATTTTGTTTAAAAAGGTGTAGGTTGTTACAAAATGGCGGATTCAAGTACGCAGTTACGAAGTGTTAGCAGTTTTCTTGTGTGCATCATTGGACAGTGTGGTTTGTTAGAGAAAGCGCAGGTTTAGTCATTTTTTGGGTCGTTCTCGTAGGGCAAGATCGTGTTTTTTTGTGTGTTCAGTTGTGAACCCCTTGCTTTCACGGAGGGCAAGGTGCTGGTTGTGCTGATCTGTGACCCTTTGTGTAAATGTTGCGTAGACGAGGTCAGGGAAGACAAGGTTAACCCTGTCTTTGTTACAAACAGTTTTTTAAACTTATTTTTTTATTGTGTCCTGCTGTCGCTACGTTGTTTCGCTTCTGCTGATTGTGGTGACGGTGTTGAAAACGTGGTATGTAAGGCATGTACGAAATAAACTTTGTAGGTCGATTGAAAAGTTACCCATTTTCATGTCATCTTTTGCGTTGCTCTCCTGCCCCAGTTTTAGGTTTACGATCATGTTAACGAGACAATCGCAAACATGATCTCTACGTACGTGGACGTAGAGCAGAAGTCATGGGACAAAGTATTGTCCAACGTCACGCTCGCCTACAAAACTGAGGTTGAAGAGACTACTTGAGTTACACCTTCCGGCTGGTACATGATCAGAAGGTAGTGCGATGCTGCCCCGCGATCTAGTTGACGATAGCAGCAATGTACAGCCAGGTGGTTGCTTAACGGACGGATGAAGCACGCCAGCTCGCCGGACTCCGCATTCAAGTCGAGCAATGTGTCGACGCTGGCCGCTACACCCTTCGTCGTCGGGACGTTCAGTTCAAGCCTTGAGATGGGGTGTTGTGGTGGACACCCCTGCGTCACCTCGGCGTCAACGAAAAACTGTTTAAACGGTACTCCGTCTCCTCAGGGAAGATCAATCACCTAGTAGTACCCAACGAAATGCAGGCATCATCACGAAGCCGAATATTTTCCGGAGTTGGTTTACATCGTTCGACTCAAGCCTATTCTACAATCGATAGTACTCTGGACTATTTTTGTTCTACAAGGCTGTTTAGTTTACCGCTCTTTTATTTTAACTTGTTTTGTTCAATTTTGCATCGAGGCGATGCACTTTTCTAAAAGCGCTGTAATGCCGCGCGCTTACATGGCCGAGTAGGCAGTGCGCTGGGCTCACACGCAGGTGGATCGGATTCGTTTTATAAGTAAAAATAAAAATAATTCCAAGATAGAGAATATAACAATTTCGGTGATTAGCTAAATACATTCGGCATTATACCCAGGTTCCTGTCAGTGAATGCGTATGCACCTTCGGTTGTTGCCTAGTGCTTTTGCTTAAGCCAGTTCCATCTGTGTTCAATGCGCAGGGGATTTCGATACCACGTATGCGACTGAGTCTCCAAGTGGGTCTACCGGGCGATCGAACGCGCCACCCAGTACAACTATCAAGACATCACCGACTGCAGTGCCAGCAGTGACAACAACAGCGGAAAGTACCCCTCCAAGTACGAAGCCAGGTACGGCGTCAAGCCCAATGCCAAGTATGAAACCAAATACGACTCCAAGTACAATAGAAAATGCGACTTCCCCGATGGAAACAATTACAAACACTTCCGCGACTGAACGTGAGTACTAGAAAATATGCCGCGTTTTAACTGCAGCAATTAGCCATCCGACGTGCAATCTGTGCAACGCGAGGAGTTCGAACATGCCAAAGAAACTGATAAGCGCCGCGAAAATTTTAAGATCACGGACGCTTTGCGAGGGCTGCACTACCGCCGATAACGCATACAGCTTCAGATAAATTGAGACTACAAATGCCATACAAAAGACAAGATCTGCACCCTCTAAACCCCTCTCCCCCAAGAGTTATCATTAGTGGATTTATGCAGAGCTCCTCAGCTTCCATCAGCTTCGCCGACAGGTCGTCTTTCAGCGTATCACAACGAGCGTGATGCTAGCACACGGCGACGCGACACGCACGCGTCTTTTGTTTTGGGGTGCGTCGGGAGTCTACCGACAGTGACGTCATTCCCATTGCTTGTCTTCTAGGCGGTACCGGTTAAAACCTGTCTTGTGCAGGTAATTCAAAGAAAGTAATCGATTAAAATGACTATTGCTCTTGGTTAGAAAGTATCAGATTAGGTTGCTTAACAATTATTTTAAGGGTAAAGGCAATTCGCCATAACTTGAAAAGTCACCCTTACTTTTATAATGACTTAAGATTTCCAAAAATGCGTGTTTTTCTGCCGGTTTGAAAACGAGAATTTCGTGCTGTTCATTATTGTATCAGATTCACCGGATTAACAAATATTCATCTTCTAAATCCACCGATATTGTAGACCATCCATTTGTCGGATATTTGGTTCTAGAATTCTTAGGTAGGAAGGACATGGAAAAAAAGGGAGCCAACACAAAGGGGAAGAAAAAGAGAAAGGGATAAAAGTAGATTTATTACGTTCCAAAATAAAGAGATTACAGTCCTGATCTCTCTGTAATAAAGTCAATGAAACAATTGCAGAATAAACTCTAAGAAGAATCTGATTACAAGTAATTCTTATTTCAAGATTTTCGAATCAGGCAAAGACAATTAAGTATTTTTTGAACATATCCGCCGTATCCAATACTAGTACTTTAGGGAGATTCATATGAATAGTTTTCCAACCGTTTGCTATAAAATCTATATTTGTTGCATACTTCAACTCCCTTCTACGAAGCTATTTTTTATTTTTTAATGGCATTAAACAAACGCTTCCGGGAGTGAACGAACATATGTTGTTAATTAATCACGCTTCCAAGTCGTGGTGTTGCGTGATGTGAAGTCTGTGAGAGGTTATGGTCGGTTGAAGGCGAAGTCGGCCGGTGTCAATGGTCTGCGAAATGTTATAAACCCAACGACTGCAGCGCCTGCAGCACGCGCTTGCTGCTGTCTCCCAGGCTCTGGCTGCGTGTGCGGCCAATCGCTATCAGAGGCACAGATGTTTCGCTCTAGGAGGAGCATCTACTGGGTCTTTCATTTGTAGTAACATAGGTCAAATGGTATGTAAATCATGCTTGTACTTATGTCGAATACAAAGTCAAGCGCAAATAAATGAGCCGCTTCTCACCCTGGCAGATTCATAATCTCAATGTAGAGATACAGTCGATGCCCATGTTGCCTGTTGAGATACTGAACCTGATTACGTTTGATGTTAATATTTATAAACCTAGAAGTAAAAATGCGCTGTATTACCGTAGAAATTATCTAGATAAAATTCGCGAGGTTATTTATCTTTCATATGATTATATTATTTGCATATCTCATTTCACGCGCGACGGGTAATTCAAATTAATTGGACACCTAAAGTTTGTTGAGCTTCTTTTTGTATATCACGAGAAAGCAAATTCGCAATAAACATTTTAAAATCTAGACATATTTCAACATTCGCCTAATATTTTTTATACGCCATAGGATAGAAAGTTGCGGCTGGCTGTGCTTTCGCACGAAGAGGCAGCTTTTAGTCCGGAATGAATATAGTGTTGCGATCTTTACTTTTAGCCTGCTGGACACGTGGTGACTCGCACTCCGAAAACAAATTCCTATAGTTGGCTGGAGGGTGGGCAAAATGGTATATTTGTGTGTTTTAGTATGAACGAATTGATTTATTGCCACAAAAATACTTTAGCAAATTTTAACATTCACAGTACCGGCGTACGTATTTTGATAGAACCCAAAACTGGTGAATATAAAATAAAAAACAAACAAAAACAGAAGCCATCAAAAATTTTGCAACCAATTATTTACGACATCGCCTTGATATACCAATCGAAACCTCATTGCTAATAGCAAACATCTAGGATTATATTATTTTTGATATAAAATATGCTTACCTTGCCAAACAGAGATAAATTTTGAAGTAATCCAATACATTGTTCACGTTAGCCGGTTGCTGTGCCATAGGAAATGTTCCGGAAGCAGTCATCCAATTCATTTCTCCGCTTTAGGCGATTCTCGGGAACTATTGAGGGCGCAGTGTTTAGGCAAAATGTGGGACGAAAGAAGTTCGGCATTATTGTTGAGAACGCGAAACTCCTCACATTTCTCGAGTTGGAGCATAGGATAAGTGTTATATATGAAATCGAAGTGCTTCTTTGACAGTACACACATTATTATATCTAGTCTGTAAAAGTGACACGGTGGAAACAGACATAATCGCAAAAACAATGTTAGTTTCTTTTGTTTACTCGATTTGCTCATTCGGACTAAGCTAGACATCTTGGTTTTATATTTAGTAGTAAACCTTTCTATGTAAAAAAAAACACATTAAGCCACTTTACAGGGTCTCTACTTGTAAAACATCCAAGTATCATCCTCTGGAAGATAGCTAAAATGCGGATAAGTTTACCCGTTTTGGATTGTTTCATACGCATTGGACGTAATTCTCATGTTCACGTTAAAAGAAAACACTGAATGACCTTTAACAACACAGGCAGCACGCCGAGACTTGGCCAGCGTCGGGAGAATAGTGCTCCAAATATTTGCCGAGTCTCATGTTTTGCACTATGGCCCAGTATTGGGCATATATCGGTTAGCGGTCGTTCTAAAAATGGGCCAGAATCGGCGATATCATTCGAGTTCTGGGCAGACATGAGCGAATATCGGTTAACATGTCCGCGGCCGCTGCGGTATCAGTGAACTTCGGCCAAGCCATCGTTACTAGAACCGATCAGTTGGGAAACTGCCATAGAGCCTGCTCTGAAAGTGTTGCACCGGTCCGTACCCGAGAACCGAGCTAATAGTGATCGCAACGCCACCATTTCTCCCGCACTGGCAACTCGAGGAACTGCACGTGACTTCTATTTCGGCTTAAATCGGCCATTTTGGCTCTGAAACAGATACCGCGGAAGGGGCTTCAACAGTGCCACCTCCGACTCCCAATCGTACGTGCCGCGAATTAGTGCCAAAGTGGCAGTTTGATACTTTAGACCCATGTTACGGATAAAAAAAAAAATAACAGGACGCGGGGTGGCCAAAAAATCAAGATTTTCGTGTAAAGCTCGTCAAATTATGACGCGCTGGAGAAATGCAGCCTTCTGCGTTAAGTCCTTATTTCGAACTCTTTTTGTTCGCCTTCCGCCCATTGAAAAGTATGCAGGAAGGGCGTTAGAACGCACCTGGTATCGCTGCGCCGCAGCGTTCCTCTGCAAGATAAAGTTCGTCTGCGTTCCTCGCCGTCACCATGGCAAAGAACGCCGAATGACTGGAAGCACGCACTGTACCGCCGCGTGAAGCCAGCAAGAGCTGGCGCCATTTTACGAACGCCGTCTGCTGGCCAAAGCCGAACGCGGTATGTCAGATCAACCACCTCCGCCGGTGCTCGATCCCGTTCGGCCGCGTTCGGCTTTGGCTAGCAGACGGCGTTCGTAAAACGGCGTCAGCTCTTGCTGGCTTCACGCGGCGGTACAGTGCGTGCTTCCAGTCATTCGGCGTTCGTTGCCATGGTGACGGCGAGAAACGCAGACGAACTTAATCTTGCGGAGGAACGCTGGGGCGCAGCGATACCAGGTGCGTTCTAAGGCGCTTCCCGCATGCTTTTCAATGGGCGGAAGGTGAACAAAAAGAGTTCGAAATAAGGACTTAACGCAGAAGGCTGCATTTCTCCAGCGCCTCATAATTTGACGAGCCTTACACGAAAATCATGTTTTTTTGGCCATCCCGCGTCCTGTTTTTTATCCGTAACATGGGTCTAAAGTATCAAACTGCCATCAATTGTGCTGCCAACCTTGTAAACTAAAGATTTTAGGACACATAACGCGCCCCCCGTTTTGTACTAAGCTTCAATAAAAGCTACTAGAAAAAGTTTTTTTCCGTTGGTTTGTACGGAAAAGCCCAGTTCCAGCCGCTGATTGCCCGGCGCGCCCTCGGGACGGCCTGTGGCAACAGCGGCGGCCGCCGCGATTGGCCGGCGCAATCGACCGATTCAGTATCGTTTTAGAAACGGTAAAGAATCCCTAATACCGGCCCATATAGCCGGTTCAGACCCTACAAACTGCCGGAAAACGGCGCTGGATTCTGTATAAAGGCGTGGCGTTGGCCGACCCAAGTGATGTTCCGCCGACATCGGCCATATCACAGTAATACTGGCCCGATCTTCACGATCCAGCGCCAATATCGGCAGTATCAGAATGATATTGGCTCGATGTCCCCTATCCGACGCCAGTGTTGGCGCAATACTGTGTTCTGCCTGGGAAGGTGTCGAACTGGGCGAGTTGGTAAACGTTTGACATGGTGGGTGCAACAGCTTCAAACAACGACGACGATGAAAGGAATAGACACGACAGGACAACACCTGTACTCGCAACTGAATTTTTTTTATTTGAAAAGAAAAAGAACATAAACGTCAGTACCAGATAACACAGTGTGTAATCAAACAATACGCCATCCACGCAAGGTTCTTAGCTTCTGTTTGAGCCTGTCAATGGAAACTCGCGTTACACCAGTGTTCATAGGTCATCAAAGAGATAACTCGCACTCCGATTTTTTCGCAAACGTCCTCTTGTTCCACGAGATCTGCTGAAGGGTTGCTTTAGTCCCAAAATGAGCTAGGCCTCAACATACGCAGAGTATTGAGCCGAGTATCGTATTTTCCGCCAGTCACGATACTTTTATACAGCCAAAGCGTGTTCCGCTGTAATGCAATAACATCTAGTAAGTTCAATCGTACATACGTGTGGTCGCACGCAATCGGCGACAAAAAACCACTAGATTTTAGATTCCCAGCAACAAATTCAGTTAGATTGTTCTGTTTCGTAATCCAGTTTAAACAGCTTTTCTTTCGGTGGGGTAAATTTTTAAATAAAAAATAAATTTATTGTTCAAATAAAAACATGCCGAGAGTAATCTTAACCTTGTGGTTAATAAATTGTATAAACATTAAAGCGCATGGTAGATGAGGCAGCTCGCGAAAGTAAAAATTGGTGCAACAGGTGGAGGGCTTGTGAAAATAGTACTGTTTCATTATGTTGGAAGGTTCCGGCATAAATATTGCTCCGAACCTTTATTTTCTAAATAGAAAGTAATTCGCATCTAAAACACGTTTGAATACCATCTACTATTCCACTTGTTTTTCGTCTAAAACAATTATAGGTTACTTGTACTCGAATTCTCAAATGACTAAGTAAAAGAATATCATTAATAGTGGTCACCCGTAAAATGACTGATTTCTCGACACCACACACATTATTATTTTTTTAACAATCCCTCTAATACATAATCCTCATAGGTAGTCATAAATGTTTCTTATTTATATAGTACTATTTTTAATATCAAGATATGATTTGCGCTCGCATTTATTCTACGCTATTGAATGTCTTTTTTGTTCATGTTATTGCATTGATATTTTATGTGTATTATGCGCTAATCTTTATTTCTTCGCTTTTGTAAATGTTATCGGTTTTTATTGATGCATAATGTGTGACAATATTCTTTATGTTTCTTTTTTTGGGAGGGGGGGGAGGGGGCTGCTGCTTATTTCACAGACATAATAATTTGAATGTGAATTTAGAAAAAAAAAGCGGTGATGATAAGAGAACAAAAACCCGCACGGGCGAGTTTTTGCCCCCGCGCTGTTTTGGCGTCGGTAAAAGTGAGAATAGTTACGTTGGTTAAACTCATTAAATTCTGGCCGGTGCCAGTGTCAGGGTTAATGCGTATGATGTGTGCTTTCTTCGCATTCCAAAGCGTTGAACTCACACTTGTCTGTATCGGCAGATTGCAAACCAAGCTTTCCATTCGTATAGATTAGAAGAGTTTATGGCCTTCTTACCGCGAAACATTAATATGAACCTCAAGATCAATATTACATGCTCCCGCAAGCGGCTATGAGATTTTTTGTTTTATGTAGAAAACAACTATACTTCGTCTCACGTTAGTACGGACTATTGTTAGCCGCGCGTGCTAAAAGCGCGAGCTAATTGCTTTGAATGAAGTCTCGGCGGCTGCACGAGCGCTCGTGCAGCGAGTGCTCCGGTCACGGCAGTCAGAGCTTAGCCGCTCGCGCTAGCACAGCCTTCGCGGTTAGTCCATGCTAAGGTGAGACGAAGTATAGAGCACATAAAAATGCATTTTTTGTTTTTATAACAATATTTTTTTAATGTCTCGTATCTCGCGGTTACATACCGTATTTTTAGGTATATTGGAAATTAAGGTTCACTGTATGTTAAAGGCAGTTCCTTTTATAAACGAAATTAAACAGAATATTAATAGGTAGCAGCGAATTATGCTGGTGATTAGCTTCATGGGGAGATGCTAACAATTTTTGCGCTTCGCACGTGTGCCGCTTAGAACGAACCCCTGAGTGTTAATTACCTATGGAACACGCGTTTGTTTTTCCTCACACGCAATCCAAGTCTCAAAAAAAGTAAACAATACGAGCAGCGTTCAGCTATTGAACTCGCAGCCAGAACAAGAGGTTATGTGATCTGGAGCCGATTATGCCTTCAATATTGATCATAGACACGCGCTGGTGTTGGCGAAACGCAGGCCATGCGCTGAGTTCAAGGCGTTGTTATGGTTCGGGTATTGTCGTCAGTGCAGCGATTGGACGTGGACAGATACCTGAATGCCTCCTGAGATATCGGTTATCACGAGCCCAAATTGAGTGCTCACGCAATGCTCGAGACCAATGTATAGGCCGGGTCTAATATCGTCATTGGGGGATACTGCCACCCCCCAGCTACGCCATCAAGTTTTACGAATCAGATATAGAAAAAAAAATACGCTCGCTTTTGTTAGCAACGCAGCTTAGACTAATTGGATTTCCATGTTTTAGTACTTCACAACGTGCCTCTAATTGAGTGAGAGCCTGCGTTCGTGAGACGTTTATGCGCTGTGAAGTACTAAAAGCTCGCCTTTTGACCTCGAAATTACACCGCAACAAATGAGTTTTTGGCGTCAGTGGCGTGGCGTGCGAGTATACTTGTGTCTCAATAGTGCCAGTAAGCTCGTGTTAAGCGAAAAACGTTGCAAGCGAATATTTGTGCACGGCCCCTTAAGATATTCGGCTTTGCATCTGGATTGGAGTCAGCCATGCGTATACATCTTTGGCTGTTTTATATTGCTTTTGCTTACGTCAATTCCTTCTGTGTTAAAGGCACAAAAGATTTCGGCACCATGTATCCGACTGAATCCCCGGATGAACCTCCTGGGTCATCAAACGAGCCACCTAACCGCACTACCACAACACCAACTACTGTTGTGCCAATTGCGAAAATAACAACCGCAAATGCAACACGAAGTACGACGGCCAAGCTCGACGCCAAATACGACGGCCAGTACGACGCCAAATACGACGGCCAGTGCGACGCCAAATACGACGGTCAGTACGACGCCAAGTACGACCACACCACCTCAGCGTAAGTACTGGAAACCAATGCCGCTCCTGAGTGGCTGCGATTAGCAATGCGACGTGAGATGCGCGCCACACGAGCAGTTCCAAGAGGCCAGCGAGGCCAACGAGCGCCGTCAGAAATTTAAAATAATTGATGCATTGTGACGCCAGCACTCAGCGGATCAAGCATACTACTGCTGATAAAGGGAGAACATCTATACCATCTAGAATTCAAAGCTCGCACCTCCACCTGCCCCCCTCCCCCCCCCCCCCCGCGCGCCGCAAGAGTCATCACTGGTGGATCTGCACAGGGCCCCCTAACTCGCGTCTGCGTCGCCGGCAGCTTGTCTTTCAGCGCCTCACAACGAGCAAAAAGATAGCACGGGTGACGACAGACGCACGGGACTGCCGCCGTGCGGCGTACTCTCGTCCACCGTCTGCGCGTTTAGCATTTGGGGTAGGTCGGCATCTGGCAACCATGACGTCCAGTGCAGTCCTTGTATTCTAGGTGGTACTGGTGAAAACCTGTATTGTAGACGGCACTTAAAATATAATAAATTACAATTACATTTGCTCTTGGTCAAAAACTATTTAATTCGGTCACTTGATTGTCACACGACAAAAAGCAATTGACCAGTATTGAAGAAATAAACATTTATTTTGTGACTACCTCAAATTTCCATAATGACATTTTTTCGGCCACTTTGAAACGAGAATTTATGTCCATTATTGAAATAAATTCACCGGATTAGCAACAGCTCATTTTCTAAATCCACCACGTTTCGTACACCGTCGCCCTGTCGAATACTTGGTTTGCGAATATCCTGGTGGAAAGGTTGTTTTAAAAAGGAAACCACTAAGAGGGCCATGGAAATATAGTAAAGTAACAAGTATTTTTTTTACTTTTAGAAGTAATCAAATTACACTTCTGATATCTCTCTAATAAAAGGAGTCAAGAAGTAACATTTCTCTAACAAGTAATCTATTGCAAGTAACTTAGGATTAAAAATTAGAAATCCGACGTTAAATCAAAGTTGTTTTCTAGCAAAGACGTCGTTCAGATATTAACAATTTAGGGCAATTCATACGAATGTTTTCCCGTAGTTTGTTAGGATAAACATAAATCGGTGTTGGACTCCAGTGGCCTTTCAGGAAGCGATGTTTTAAATTACTGTAGATGATATTAAATGGGCGCTTGGAGCTGTGGAAATGACGTGCCAAGTCGTTGAGTCGCTGACCTGAGGTCGGTGACAGCTTGTGATCGGTATCACGCGAAGTCGGCCGTTGTCAACAGTCGGCGACGGGTTATGATTCCAGTGGAAGCCTCGCCTGCGGCACGTCCCGCTGCTTTCCACCGGGCACCGGCTGCTTGTGCTACCAACTGCTATCAACATCGGAAATATCGCGCTCGAGGAGGAGCATCTAGTGGGTATTTAGCCTCACACCACCTGTAATACACTTCTTCATGATTCTTCGTACATATGGAATGAATGCCCACTCAGATATTATCGTTATTACTGTTTGATGTTAATATAGTGTTAACATGGCTAAAGTTTCATTTTAATGTAGCTTAATCTTGCAATAAACTCCACGGTATTACGGCTGAAACGACCGAGTAGAAGTGGAATGGTCATTCTATATCTCATGATATCATTCATACAATTCATTTTAAAACTAGGCCTGTAATTGGATCCAAAGTAACAAGAAGTATGTTTCTGAGTTCCTTCTTTTTTATTGAAACTAAACAAATTCGATTTGAATGTTTTAATATCCAGACATATGCGAGCATTTGCATAAACCTGCAGATTAGGTCCCCTTTTTTCTTTCTTTTGTCCTACGTCTCGGGTTTTACAGTATATATAGTTCACCAGCTCGCTTGCATCTTCTCTATATATTCTGCAAATTAGTGGTATATATATGTTATATATATATATATATATTTATCTATGCACCAAAGAGAAGATCTGCACGGTTGTTCTTGGGCAGAACAATGCAATAAAATAAAGTGAAATAAATAAAATAAACATTATCTATAAGCGACACACTGTGAGAATCGCGGCAGGCCTAAAGAGTAATTTTAGTGCAAAAAGATTGTCGTGTCGCAACATTTACGTTTTAGACTACTTGACACATGAGGCCTCGCAGTCCGCAACGAATTCCCCAGAGTTCTATGGGAAGATGGGTGGCCATGTTAGTGTATTTTTTGTTTTTAACATGGCGAATTTTTTGTTGCAACGAAATAATGTTTTCACAAGCCTTGACATCGGCAATACCGGCCACTGTTATTCAGGATTCAACCCTAGACTGGAAAACATTGGGTAAAAAAGGACCAACACAAAAACCATTTCAAACTTACCAGGGAATTTATATTGCCAAATTTGCTTTACATAAGTATAACCCTAGAAACCTTTTTGCTAAAAGCAAACTCCTAGTGTTATACCAAATTTTAATACAAAATCCTGTTCACTTAACAAAAACATTTAATTTCCAAAGCAATCTACCGCATTCTCTACTTTAGCCGACTACTGTGCAATTTGGGGGTTTCAAAAATAGTCGTCGCATTCATTTTTCCGCTATTGGCGATTCTATCGAATTATAGACCGCGATCTTGTCACGCAGAAGGGCGGCCGAACATGGGTTGGTTTCTTCATACAGAAAGTACAACAATGCAAATTTATTGCGTTGCAGAATACGATCATTGTTACTGTGACGATTCGTTGTGGTCGTCAAGAGAAATGGGCTCCGAGCTCAGGAAAGACACGTCAACCTCCGAGATTCTATGCAGAACTTCTTTTTTTTATTTTTTATCTCCTTTCCTCGCGCTCGCACGCGCGGCACCGGAGCTCGCACGAGCCGCACGAGTCGTCTTTTGCGGCTCGTCACATGCCGGGGTTTTAGAAACTGTCGACCCGACAGTGCGCTTTCATGAGACAAAAACAAAACAACATTAAACAAATACCGCGCTCTGAGATATGCACGCGAGTGAATAAATATGTACATACAAAATGCTAAATGAGAAGGCACGCTATAAACAAGTGCACACACTATAAATTCCAAAAGTTCAGTCATCGGGTAGAGGCTGTGCAAATTCAGCGATTGGTGTAAGATACGGCTTCAGTTTCTCCACGTGCACTACATCGCGGCCATTACCGTCCATGAGTTCAATCTCGTAGTTCACAGGAGAGAGCCGGCTCACAATTCGGTGGGGGCCAGTGAACCGTCGTGTTGCCTTGAGCCCCACGGGTGGTGTCTTTAACAACACGAGCTGGCCCTTCTCGAAGGTGATGTCCTTGCGTCCCCTGTCGAAGTAGCTCTTTTGTTTTTGTTGAGCGAGCTTGATGTGCTTGGCGGCCAGTTTCCGAGCTTGGTTCAGTCTCTCGTGAACAACGACTGAATAGTCCGATGCATCACGTAGTTCAGCGAGCTCCTGGCGGCCATAAACGACATCAAGGGGGAGCACAGGGTCACGGCCGTAGACTAGGAAAAATGGTGACTGACGAACGGTGTCCTGGAATCCGGTATTATAGCAGAAGACAACGTAGGGAAGGACGTCAGCCCACTTGTCGCCTCCGGCTGTTGTCAAATTGATCATCTGCTTGAGCGTCTTGTTCGCCCGTTCGCAGAGGCCGTTCGCAGCAGGATGGTACGCTGTCGTAGGTGAGTGCTGGATGCCACGGTGCTGAAGGTACGTCGAAGTCGAGCGTGCCATCATCTGAGTGCCACGATCAGTGATAATCACTGCTGGGCAACCGTGCTTTAAAATGATTCGACGCTCGATGAATTTCTGTACCGTAACCGCTTCAATGTTCCGCACAGGCTTGGCCTCAACCAATTTCGTGAGGTAGTCGATGGCGACGATGATGTATTTGTAGCCTCGAGATGTCTTAAATGGTCCAACAATATCTAGCCCTACCGTGTGAAACGGGGAGTGGACTTTAATCGGTTGCAGCAGTCCAAGAGGTGCCACAGATGACATCTTTATATGTTGGCAGAGCTCGCAATGCGTGGCAAAGTTCTTTACGTCCCTGAAGCGCTTCGGCCAGAGAAATGGGCTCCGAGCTCAGGAAAAACACGTCAACCTCCGAGATTCCATGCAGACCTTTTTGCCTTTCTTTTATTTTGATCTCCTTTCCTCGCGCTCGAACGCGCGGCAACTGTACCTCGCACGAGCCGCACAAGTCGTCTTTTGCGGCTCGTCACAGTCATATATAAAGTCAAAGTTATCTTTAGACGGCAAACACATTATTCTAGCCAGTGCATTACAGTGATACGGTGGAAGCATACAAATAGACACCATAAACAGTGTTTTTTTTTTCTTCGTTAACTCGATTCGCGCATTTGGACAAACATATTCTTCTTGAATATCTTTCGAGCAGTCAACTTTCCTATGTGAAAACGTGGACACTCTTTGAAGGGTCAGTATTTACTAACAAACATATACATACGTATCGTCGTTTGGAAGGTCTTCAAAATGGAGATAAGGTCTCGAGCTCTGCTTTGTTCGATGGGCTTCGGACGTAGTCTTCAGGATCACGTTTGAATAAAGAATATAGGTTGGTAATATTTTGTATCCAAATACTGAACGACTTCAACGCGGAAAACTATATGTAACAGATGTAACAACCTCCTCTTTCCCATTCCAAAAAGGATTTACCGGGCTTTCAGCTTCAGTAAAAAATCTGCTTTACTGGATAATGGAACTCTCTTCATTCCCTTTAAAACCTGAAAGTGCCGGAATGTCACCTAATATTTTACTGGAGTGTGACCAGAGCTTTTACTAAAATTTCATTTCAGGAAAAAATCTAATTTTACTAGATTATGGGACTCATCTTCAATTAAAGCCAGAAATTAGCGCAGTCACCGGGTTTGCCTCAGTTCACCGGAACTTACCGTTTCCTTTTTTTTCGGACTTCAATGGAAGGCACTTAGGTAGAAGCCTGTGAACCGTGGGTGATGTATGTTTACCAGATGCTGGACGATTCGGTAACAATCTGAGTGGTTAGTCCATATAGACCCGAATGTTTCATGTATTTATTTAACTGGGTCGATACCAGCGAAGCAAATTGCACAGCTGTAGACAAAAGCCATCAGGCCAAATAGGAACAACCGAGTTCTTTGTCGCAAAAAAAAATATCTTTCAAGGTACTCACAATGCCGCTGGGTAAACTCCAAGATGTACGGAAGTTCAACTAATAGGACCAAGCAGGTGCACCACACACACACACACACACACACACACACACACACACACACACACACACACACACACACACACACACACACACACACACACACACACACACACACACACACACACACACACACACACACACACACACACACACACACACACACACACACACACACACACACACACACACACACACACACACACACACACACACACACACACACACACACACACACGCACACACACACACACGCACACACACACACACACACACACACACACACACACACACACACACACACACACACACACACACACACACACACACACACACACACACACACACACACACACACACACACACACACACACGCACACGCACACACGCACACGCACACCACACACACACACACACTGAAGTGGCACGTTAAGCGAAAACAACGAACGCGCGACAAACATCCGCAGACGGTGAAACATCTTGAGTATAGTGACGGCGTCGTCTCGGATGCCGTCGCCACGGGTACACCACACGCACACCTACACACTGTCAGTAGCACGCGTGGCGAAAACCACGAACGCGCAACCATCATCCGCTTCCGTTTAGAAATCAAGGACGCCGTAATGGCATCGTCTTTTTCGATCACTGGATGCTTGTGAAGCCTGACGGACAAAGAGGGGTAATAAACAGCTCACTAAAATATACTTTCTTTTTATCCTCACAACCTGCTGCTCTTAAATATACAGGTCAATTAAAACTTGTTGTTGGCCTAGTTGGTTCATGATTTATTCCAGAAGTTTTTTTTGCGCGACACAAGGGACAATCACAAGGGAGTAAACACGGAAAAGCGCAGCTTTCAACTAGTTTATTTGTGCCGATCGAACACGAACATCCAGAAAGAGCTTGCGCAGCACGTTACATAGAAGGAAAAAAGGAAACAGTAAAAATATATAAAAGTCACTCACCAGGACACATTCCCCGATAGTCATTATTCCACCTGCAACCCAGATAAAAACTCGACTTCACTCTTAAACAAAGAAACCGAGGTATCGCTAATGCAGTCACGTCCCTTTTTTGTATAAAAGCTTCCATAAGTTCTCTATGGCTCTGGTGTCTTTGCTTCTACCCTAGATCCCGATCTCGTGAAATAGCGCCTCACACCCACAGTCCGCACAGTGAGTTGGCAAGTGTGCATTGTCTCTATTCGTGATTGACAATTCATGTTCCCGTGCGCGGTCATTAACACAACGTCCAGTTTGACCAATTTATGCTTTCTAACACAAAAAGCGGAATCTCGTGTACCGCCGCTGTGGAACAATCCACAAACGGTCGGGCGTGATTTTTGTTGCAGCCACTCATCTTCTCTGTTCCCGAGGAAATCTACGAACAAAGGCCCGCAATCTTGCGTTGCGTAGAGAACACGAAAGATACATAGCATCTATTCGCTACAGTTTTGATGTTGTGGGAAACTTTATGTATATATGACACCACTTCTGGTCTACACTTTCTTTGTGGCGGCTCTGGCCGCGCCCTCTGCTTTACTTTGGTCTTCTGGAGCAACGTCTCAGCAACCGCCGTAATGACCGAGCTGGGGAAACCGACAGACTTCATCCTGGCTACCTGATCATTAACGCTTCTATGCATGGAGGATGGGTGCGACTCCCTGACTTCCTGAACAGAGGAAGGCGATGGCTCGCTGAACAGTTTTTGGGTGAGCCGAGTCGTACGGCAGCAGCCCCTTCTGTATTCTAGGGTTATAACCCCAACATAAATTATTACTTTTTAACAGCAGTTTTATATCCAGGAACTGAAGTGAGTCATGGGTTGGAAGCTCATGTGGGAAGGACACGGCCAAGCCGTAACCACGAAGGGGGGTTAAAGTCTCCAATACAGAGTCGTCATAACTAAACAAGCCTTTTTTGTAATAGATTAAAACGATTGCGGTGGCTTAGCTCGGCTATGCCAGGATATACGTATCGTGAGCTTATGCACACAGAATGAGAGGGGCTATCAAGCGGCTCCGGTGCAGCGTCAGACTTTACTACTGGGCAACGGAGGCGAACACCTGGGCACGTGGCGGAGCCAGTGTGTCTGCCGTGGCTATGACGTCACTCCTCTGAAATGCGCAGACCGGCGAGTCGCGCGCTGTGGCGGCGGAGCGCGCAGCGGCGGCGGCGGCTCCGGCGCGACAGCTGTGCGCCGTGTGACGTCACTGCTCCTCACGCATGTGCAGAGCGGAGGCCCGCGCGGCGGCGGCGGAGCGCGCGGCGGAGGCGTCTCCGGCGCACCAGCTGTGCACCGTGTGAGGTCACTGCTCCTTGCACCTGCACAGCACGGAGCACGGCTCATTGTGCGAGCCACACGAAACTGCTCAACCTCGGAACGTGTAGCTCACGCTTCAAATATTATGAACGTATCTACAAACCTTCAATACACAGCCATCGACAAAGTGGTTGGCTAGGTTTCGAACAACGTCCACCAAAAAAAAAATATTACAAAGCACTGGGGCCACACAGGTCCCTAGGCAGATGCTCTGGCGTTGTATGTAAGGTCTCCTTTGAAACGAAATAAAGGTGGAACTGAGGTAAAACTCCAACAAAGACAGGAAGTTATCCACAGGCAACCCCGTCGAGTTTTCAAAAGCCAGAATGGCTTGCTCTGATGGCTGGCGCGTGTTCCCGTGCACGGTCATTGACAGACCTACCCGTCTGACCAATGTACACAAAACCGCAAGTCAACGGTACCTCGTACACCACTTTTATGGCACCCCAGCATATTTCGTTCGATATCTAACGCTGCACTGCTTCTTAATTATCAGAGGACTGTTGATTCTGCGGCAGAGACGTACCACTTTATCGGGAGCTAAGAATACCACGGGAACCTCGAAACGCTGTGCAAACTTTTTTTAAAAATATGGGATGATGCATTCTTCTTGATGCGGTCATGTTTTTATATATAAAGATCCTTGTAGGAAGCATAGTCACAGAAGATAATGACTTTTACTCCGCCTGATAATTCACCACCGAATTCCCTCCTTTACAGCTTCACATCGGTGTTTCTCCGCGTATAATATGAATGAAACAATGGCCACCATCATCTCATTTGTCTGGGTTATTTAGTGCTTCTTCACTTCGAAAATTCTTGAGCACCATGGTAGCCTTCAAGGTTTGGTCAAATACTCTCTGACATGGCGCGTTCGCTAAGAATGTAATATTTCAGATTTAACTTTAGTGATCTAGATGTAAGATTTTGCGCAGTTGACTTCCTGCCCAACTTTGTGACGAACTCTATCAGTTGCGCCGTGTTGACATGTCGTGAACGTAGTAGGGTCAATCCATGCCAAAGGAGACGGCAATTCTCGTCATATTTTGAATATGCTTGAAACAAATAATATCAATAAAGGCATGTTTGAAAGTAAAGATGGCTAAGTTTGCGGGCTGACTTACGTTTATTTTTGCTGACGTCATGCTCCAAAGTGCGGGAAACCGGAGAAAACCTTCTGTATTTCAAAAAAATGCTGAAAAATCGCTATTCTTACCACATATTTTGAAGTTTGCATGCAATTGATCACTAATATATTCTATCTTACCTTGAAAGTAAAACACCTTATGCCGCCGTTTTGGATCCAGACAGGCACTCCAAACCTAAGAAATCTTTTTAAGATTTCTTGATTTTTTTAGTCAGCTTGAAATTAAAGTTTGTCTAAGAAACGTTTTTCACTTATTTTTCTGAACCTTATGCTCGACTAGGTTGTTACAATTATATAAAAGAAATATTCGGACAGTTTTTAATTAAATGCTGAACATGTCACTTTCTTCAAAAACGGCGATATAGAGGATAAAAAAAGTAATGTGGGCAACGGTGCTCGCATTTTCTGAAACAGCTAAAAGGTTAACCAATCCCCTTTGTTTAACATATCAACAAATTAGAAAAGTACTTTTTATTTTTTGGAGATTTTGTTTTTATTATGAGGCAGAACAACATTGCCTTTAGGTGTCCACCTCGTCGGCAATGCACAACATCGTCTGGTGCGGTCGAGTGAAACACTGCATGGGGAACTTAATTTCGTTAATTATATTTGTATAGCTAACGCTAAGAATCTTGACATTATGACATGTCTATTTATAGTAACTAGAAAGTGCAATATTGTTTTTTTGTTGCTCTAAACAACATGTCCGGGTGCGCTTGCAAGTTGAATAGGGACGACTTGAAATATTGTTTAGGATGCTTTTTATCAAATCCGAAAAAAAGCACATTTGTAGCTCACCGATATTTCTTTTTCTTACGTAGATGAATGTAATATATAGTCCAGAAATACTACATACATATGTCACTCAGATAAGACCTCAATATACCAGAAAGGGCAAGCGAATACTCATATTTAGGCGTTTTCGATAGGAGCACAACACGTAACTTTTTTATATAGGGGAGACACATATTTTACAAGTGGTAAACACGCAACATGCTTCTGTTGTGTTATAACCTTCGAATGGTCGTTGGCCTGAATATCCACTTTTAACGTTCTGCTTCTTCCAATGTTTCACTCTCTGTTTTTCAGTTGCACTATGTATTTGCACCACGATTCCTTTTCGTTGAAAAGGAAGCCCAATCACCGTTAAGGCTCGACATCGTTGACGATCTCCCGCGTCCAAAATTTCATTTTTTACAAGCAAACGCAGCATGACCAAAAAGTGAAGACACGCCGACTGCTAACCAATTATGACGAACCGTCTGCATTTACAGACTCGGTTAGGAGACGACGGCTTTGTCTCCCGTCACCTGAGCACATGTAAAGTAGAATTAAAGTCTTCAAATTAGCGTACAAAAAGAATAATATTACGTGGTAGCTAAAATAACGCCCACATCCATCGTGCAGGAAGAGTTTTGCATGCGAATTTAAAGACATCGCAGCAGACGGATCACACAGGTGACGTTCCAGACGTGCGCAGGGTTCTAGCCTATGACATGAACTGAAAGCTAATGAAACACTGATATTCTAAATGTGATGTAGTATTTCTGGACTATATATTACATTCATGTACATAAGGAAAAGAAATGTCGGTGAGCTACAAATGTGCTTTTGTTTCCGCTATGATAAAAAGCATCCCAAACAATATTTCGAGTCGTCGCTATTCAACTTGCAAGCGCACTCCGCACATATTGTTTAGAGCAAAAAAACAAACAATTATGCACTTGCTAGTCACTATAACTAGACATGTCAAGAAGTCAGGATTCTTAGCGTTAGCTATACAAATATAATTAAGGAAATTAAGTTCCCGTGCAGTGCATCATTCGACCATAACAGACGACGGTGTGCGTTGCCGACGAGGTGGACACCTAAAGACCATGTTGTTCTGCCTCATATTAAAAAAAAAATTCTTCAAGATTATCAAAAAGTACTTTTCTATTTTTATTATGTTGAACAGAGGGGGTTGGTTAACCTTTTGTCATTTTCAGAAAATGCAAGCACCGTTGCCCACATGGCTTTTTTTACCCTCTATATGGCCCTTCTTGAAGAAAGTGACATATTCAGCATTTATTTAAAAACTGTCCGAATACTTTTTTATAATTGTAATGCAATCTAGTTGAGCATAAGGTTCAGAAAAAAGAAGTGAAAAAAAGTTTCTTAGTCAAACTTTAATTTCAAGTTAACTAAAATATCAAGAAATCTTAAAAATTTGCTTAGGCTTGGAGTGCGTGTCTGGATCTAAAATGGCGGCGTAAGGTGTTTTACTTTCAAGGCAAGATAGAATATATTAGTGCTCGATTGCATGTAAACGTAAAATTATGTGGTAAGAAGAGCTTTTTTTCATCATTTTTTGTTGAAGTACAGGAGGTTTTCTCCGATTCCCCGCACTTTGGAGCATGACGTCACCAAAAATAAACATAATTCAGCCCTCAAACTCAGCCAGCCTTACTTTCAGGTGTGTCTTTGTTCATAATAATTTTTGAAGCATATCCAAAATATTACAAAAATTGCCGTCTCCTTTGACTTTAAATAACCCAGCAGCCCAAAACATTCTTTTTTGACACTAAATCGATGTCAAAAGCTACCCTCATTTCATGGATCCTGTCAGCTGCGCCGAAATTGTAGAGTTCGCCCTATTGACAAATATACTTTACCAGAATGTCATTTCCAGTAAAAGTTTATTTTACTGGATTATGGGACTGTTTTCACTTCCAGAAAAGGCGTAGTTTACCGGAATGTCACCGGATTTCTTACTGTCATGTCACCAGCTGCTTTACAGGAATGTTACCGGAATTTTACCGGAACGTCACCAGACTTTCTACCAGAATGACATTGGATTTTTACCGGGAGTTTATTTCCAGTAAAATACTTTTTTACTGGATTATGGGACACTTTTCACTTACAGCAGAACCAGAATTTGCGAAAACATCACCAGATTAGCCGAAATTTACCGTGTTTTTTTTTCTTTTTTCTGACGCCAACGGAAGGCACTTAGGAGGAAGCCTGTGAACCATGATTGGTGCATGTTTATCAGATGCTGGACGATTCGGTAGCAATTTAAGCGGTTAGTCCATATAGACCTGAAGGTTCTATGTATTTATTTAACAGGGTAGATATCAGTGATACAATTTGCACAGCTGTCGACAAAAGCAATCAGACCAAATAAGAACAACCCAGTTTTTTGTCGCAAAAAATATCTTTCAAGGTACTCACAGCGCCGCTGGGTAAATTCCTTGATGTATAGTAGTTCAACTAATAAAACCGCGCAGGTGCACCACACGGACAAAAACACAAATTCTGTCGGTAGCACGTTTAGCGAAAACCACGAACACGCGGAACGAACAACCGCCGCCGTTGAGAAATCACGGGCAGAGATCACGATGTCGTCCGTAATGTCGTCGCCGCGGGTGCACCAGGCGACAACATACACACTGTCACGCTTAGTGAAAACCACGACCGCGTGAAACGAACAACCGCCGCCGTTGAGAAATCCCGGCCACACTCACGATGTCGTCCCCAATGTCATCGCCGCGGGTGCACCACGTGGACACAAACACACTGTCGGAAGCACGCTTAGCGAAAACCACGAACGCTCGGAACGAACATCCGCCGCCATTGAGAAATCTTGGGCACAGTCTTTTTCGTTCGCTGCATGCTTCTGAAGCCGGACGGATGAAGTGGCGTAAGAAACATGTCAATGAAAAATATTTTCTTTTCATCTTCCCACCAAGCTGCTCTGGAAGATACAGGTCGCACACATGAAACGAGAAGTCAAGACTGAGCGTTCGTTCCTGGACGGCCGTTGCTCGTTGACGGACAAAGGAACCTGTTTTCTTTAAAAAAGTCAGCAAAACGACCCTCTCGCATTTTTCCCATGAACCTATTGCGAGGAAGAGAGGGTGCGTGGGAACTCGTCCTTGGTGCGAGGCACCATAATTACACACCCAGTCTCCAGCTCGTCTCCGCTTCCCCCTCCACTCGCGTCTGCTTCGAGTGAAGTTCGGTAAACAGGGAAGCGAGTCACCCATTTCCATTAAGATTTCTAGGAAAACCGGGTCGTCTGGTAAGCTAAAGTGGCTGCCGGTGAGATTCCAGCGAAATCCGAAAACCCGATGCCGGTGATATTCCAGCGAAATCTGTTCGCCGGCAAATGATCTAGCAATGACTGGTAAACTGGTTTCGGATGAAAACAGGTGAAAGTGCCCACGTTTTTGGATTGTCAAAGCAGTTTGCTGCACGCACTTCTTCAATATTGCAACGTAGTCCCGAGCTAAAACTCGCACTCACGAGAATGCCGCCGGAGTGGTCTCCTACCTGCTCTGGCCCCGCCTCTTGCCTGTCGCAAATAGCAAGTTGCCGTTGATCGCTGTCCCACCTTTTGGAGCCTCAAAACAGTTCGCTGTACGCAGTTCTTGCAGGATTGCAACGTCGTCTCGAGCTAAAACACTCACTCAAGAGAATGCCACTGCATTGGCGGCCACCATTACAAACTCAGTCCCCCTGCTCGTCTTGGCTTCCTTGCCTTTAGCGGTTCCCCTTGCGTCGGCTTCCAGTGAGGTTCGGTGTCCGTCAAACGAGAGTGGCTTCCGGTAGGATTCCTGCGACGGGTAAACGAGAGTGGTTCAGGTAAAACTTTCAGCGAAAGTGGCTGCCGGTAATATTTCCACCAAAAGACTGGTAAACTACACTGGTTCCTGGTGAAAATGAGTGGAAATTAACCCGTTTCCACCCAATGTCACTGGACGTTTTTGCCAGATTTTAAACGAAGGTGCCTCCGGTAAGACGTCCACCGAAATCTGGTAGCTGAAAGAGGCGGCCGGTAATATTTCCACCTAGAAATTGGTAAACTACACTGGTTTCTTGTGAAAATGAGTGGAAATTAACCCGTTTCCACCGAATGCCACTGGAAGTTTTGCCGGAATTTTCAATAGGGCTACGAATCATTATTACATTAGCATATCTTCATCATTCTTTGGTTAATTTAATCTCCATCCTAAGTGTGCTCTTCTTTTTTCCCCCGTTCCATATGTCGTCCTTCTTCTCTTGGTTTTCTGGATTCACTTTTCACGTTCCAATTACTTCTAAGTTAAATGAACACGTTAGCAACCTAATTTACATCAAAATAAGAGAAACGCTTTACCGTTACCAATAAAGAGCAACGCAACTTAACTCTGCGCTACTTCTGCAACGAAGCCGGAATATGTTTCCAGTTAGGATATCAGGAGCTGAACTCGGACGGTTTAATTCTGCCATTCTTGCCATTGGAGTCGACAGCGTCTTTTAACATTGGGACACATTGCGTGGGTTTTGGGTTTCTTTTGAAATATTTGTTTTGGCGAGGAAAAAAGAGGCAGTAATTTGGAGGTATGTGAATGATTTCAAGAATTTCTATGAATTTGTGCGTGGAAAACAATGTTCTAGGCGTCTAAAAAAAAGTCAGGAATTGCGTTACTCATTGCCTGCAAATATCTTAGCACGTTATCAACCTCCGTTGTCACAAAAAAGGGAACGAGCAACAGTTACTGGTAAAATATCAACTTCTTACCAAGACACTTTAAAAATTACGAACGCTATATTCATTAAATTATTTAAAGCTGTTTAAAGATGTTTAAAGTATAATTCTTAAACCGGTTAATTACATCAGCATTCAGCGTTATGATATGTAAAGTGCCTCATGTTCTCTCGGCTGCAGTGCTCATTGGCCTTGTGTCTACGAACGAGCAGTCGCGAGTCAATTAAATGAACTCACTCTAAGTCTCAGCAGGCACATAGACAACAACTGAAGTGGAAGTTCCAATTTGCTGTGCTCAAATGGTGCCATGTGCAGGTACCGATAATTATCCAACACACGTCGGTTTGGCTGGAGGAGGTTCATGGGAAAATTTGATACACATGATGCAAGCAACATGGCATAAATGCAACTTCAAAAATTTGTCAGGAGAAGCTCGACCATATGCGCCTTTCAGAATACACGCCAACGGTCGTATTGAATAATTGTACACCAAATCCTTGTTGATAAACAATCGTCTGGTTATGTGACTGCATATACGCACTGCATATATGCAGACGACTACACTCTGTTTACTCATGAGAGCGAGCAAAGCCGAAACGAGAAGCGCGGGCATATCGCCTCGAACTAGTTATGCAATGTAAAAACACGTTGGCTCGGCTGGTTTTTCCAAACGCAAAGCTTGCTCTTTGAACGTCTGCAACGCTTAAACTAAAACCGCGCAGACGTGTTCCAAATGTTCATATTAGCAAGTGAAAGGTGAGAACAGCTCCAGCATCATGGAGTGACGTCAAACATACCAGTTCGTTAGTAGAGAGGCACTGAGTAGCTCACCCTAGCAAAAAAATACCCTTGTAGTGCACAATGCTTGTATACTCTAAGTGTAGTCGTTTTTTAAGTTGCCATCTGAAGTTTGTTTTATATGTAATTAAGCTTATTTAACATGGTATATTACGATATAATAAACAATGATTTATATGGGTGTAATGCGCGGAAAAGCTAAGGGAGTCGGGGAGACGAAAGCGACATCAAATGACCGAGCTCTGGCTGGAATGATTGGTGGGTAGGCCTTTGCCTCCACTGCACTTGTCGAACACGTTAGGCCCCTGAACGTCGGCGTGCGACAATTGGCTCCAGTCTTCAAACGCGATGGGCGCTTGCATGGGAAACAAAGGCACACAGCTTTAGGTCTGCCCACTGATTATTCCAACAAGAGCTCGGCGACCTGACGTTCCCGAGCGCTCTCCTTTCCTCCTCTACCTCGGTTTCTCGGCGCTTTAGTTTATTACTTAAATCAATTAATTCCATGTATTGTATAAATCGACTTTGTAAATTACTTGACATTCCATAAAATATCAATATAATAAAGCTTTCTGCCCTTTCAGGGACTCCTATGATCTCCAAACCAATCATCTGCTCTTACGGGATTGATATAGTATCCTACGTTATCCCGAAAGTCGCAACTGCACCTGGCGTTTGCGACTACATTTTCTTGGATAGCCTATATAATGTAAAACCTCGTGTAACACTTTTGGACACTGGATTCGTGGGCATTCTCTGGCTTATGGGAGTCATAAGAGACCATTCGAAAAAATACGAGAAGCAAGACTGAATTTGGGCTTTTTATAAACTACAAGTAAGTACCTAATGCTTTTATTAGTATTTGTGCTACTTGCTTGAAGAAAACAACCACTTTATAATGCATGACAAAATGCGTTCCATTATTAAAATGATAATGTCATTAAACATTTAAAAGTTTAAATTGGTCTATAGCGTCAGCCTCATGAACCTTCAGAAATTTAAACTTGTTTTGGGGGGTCTGTAATCTTCTGCTCGTGTCAATTAACCTTAGCACGGAAGCAGCGGAATCTACTGAATTTTAAACTCATGTTTCGAAATCGTTATTTTGAAATAAGATGTGCTCGACAGAGAGTGGTAATATGGCTATTGAAAGTGGAGCGCGTAAACATTTTACTGATAGATATGGCGTTATGGTTACATTTTATGGTTTCCGGGAAATGTATTTCGGAGTAGACAAGTCATATCACTCAGCACATCCTTAGTTCCTGGAACATGCACTGCGCAAAACGAAAATCATCCATCAGAGCGATAACTACATCAAGGTGATTTAAAGGAGATTGATCAGTTGGTGTCTTGTTGTTTTGTTCTTTGTAACACTTTATTGTGCAGTATAAACGAATCTACAAATATTTATGAGTATGAAAGGTCGAAGCTGAAAATTTATATTTGATGACGAAGTGGCCATTCGCATTTCTGCATAACGTCTTAGTGCTCCCGTTTGTTAGTAATGACATATGTACGATATTTTCAAACGCAAGGAACTCAAATGAATAAAATAGAGGATGTTTCACGAAAGGTGGACAAATTCGATATTGCGAAAACTGCGCGTCGCAACAAAAAAAATGTTTGTATAGTTTTGGTCCTAGGCCAGGGACCTATTTAGAAAAATTATTAAAGTTCTGGGATAACTAGATTGTTAATTATTTTTGCTTAATTAACTTGTTGTTAATATTGTGTTTAAGGGCATGGCTTCAATAAGAAAATTGTTCAGCATCCTCAAAAACCACTATTTCAACGAATTGCAGAACGATAGAAGGCACGCAAAGCATGTTACGGCTCTCTGAAAAACCGCACAAATTCGACGGGTTGTTATGTTTCGGTTTGCCATCGGAGCGCATCTCGGCTCCGGCGGCACCGCGCTCCGTAGAGAATTTGTATAACCATAATCTGCTGAGTCGCGCGATGACAACGCAGCAGAGGTTGATAGCACTATCTCTCCACGGGCGCTATGCCGCCGAGGCGAGGGGCGCATCCCGCTGGCGGGGCGCCGGGGCGCGGCATCTCAGCCCCGGCGGCATAGCTCCCCGTGGAGAGATAGGGCAACCAGACCTCTGCTGCGCTGTCATCGCGCGACGCAGCAGATTATGGTTGCACTATCTCTCTATGGGACGCGGTGCCGCCGGGGCCGAGATGCGCTCCGATGGAAAGCCGAAACTTGAAAACCCGTCAAATTTGGGAGGTCATTCAGAAAGCCGTCAAATGCTTCGCGTGCCTTCTATCGGTCTGCCATTTGTTGAAATAGTGTTTTTCATGGTGCTGAGCAATTTTCTAATTAAAAACTCGCCCTTAAACAGAATATTAAAAAAGTTAATTATGCAAAAATAATTAACAATCTAATTATCCTCATGACCTCCAATATTTTCCTAAAAATATCGAATTTGTCAACCTTTAGTGAAACACTCTGAATAAAGGTATGTAAGGTAGTTGTAGTAATTCGTGATATTTGTTATTTAAAATGACAATTGAGGGTTTTTACCCGTAAAATGCCAAACGTATAAAGTCATCAGCAATTATCTTAGGGATTGTTTATACATATCCTGTAGAAAAAAGACATAATTTGTCAAGAACTTTTAAAAATAATCTGCATTCTGGGCACATTTTACTAGCATGAAAAAAAAACAACAAAAGATACATATTTACGTCATATTTAAAGTTCATGAGTTTTACTTCTAAAGGACCAAGCCCTGATTTTGGGAGGGTGACGATCGTCACTGTTGGCAGATTTTGATTTTATCCTTTCTCAATATATTTTTATCAAATAAACATTTATTTACCTCGCTTTCCAAACAACAATAAAAGTAGCAAAAGTTCCTAAAATGTTCTCGTTATGTTTAATTTATGTTTGTAAGAAATCAAAATTCTGGACCCGTTAATAATTATTTTGCAAATTTGGATGAATTTTGTTACATTAAGGTAAATTACATTAAGGTAAATTACACATCAGATGAAAGCTTTATCAATGACCTATTTAACCACTTAATTTTTTTTAAATCGAAGACAACCTTTTGTTTAGAAATCGAACTTGAATACGAGAAAACATATCTAAAATACAAATATGTGCACCAGGTCTATAAACAAAATTTATTTTTAATTTTCTTTTTTTATAAATTGCCCACGGAGTGACTTAGTTTGTCCAATAAGAATCAGATGTAATATATGGTTTAGCTATATAAATTTATACCTTCAAAAAAGTTAATATTCAAACTTCTATTTTAATATGCCAACCTTTGTCGTTGACATTTGTATAACTATTTCCGTTTTCACTATGTCAGAGAATAAGTTGATTTCAATTTAACACACAAGTATATAAAGTTTGTCCATTTACGGGATGGTATATTTGATATATTAGGATTTTCCTGCTGATATCCAAAGTACTAACTCAAGTACAAATAAATCCTAACAAAAGCCTCCACTAAATGTTCTCATCATAATTAAATGCTTATGTGTCCAACCTCCACACGTGTTAAGTGGAATGATTGAGTCTGATAATAACAACACATCTTCAATGTGCCAACCTACCTAGACTGAAATTTTAACTTTTTGTTTTATTTTCGCTTATGCATGCACGATAAGCTTTGCGTAAAGGTGGTTTGGTTTAGCCCTACGGGTAATCGTTCCTTTGTTTTATATAATCATGCATGCAACATAAAAATATATATGACGTGAGATATATTATTTGGTAAATCAAGTTACCAAGACCGTTTCATTGTGACCGAAAAACGCAATTAAAGGGGGATAAGCTGAAACATTAAGGGCGTTTCACACACTTGCTCTAATTCCGACGGAGTGCGAGGGTTGCAATGGCAACGAGTGCGTCGGCTCTAACAAAACTGCTTTTTAACCCTGCTCTTGCAGGAGCCGACTCGGCTGTTTCCATAGCAACCCCAGAATTCGGTCGGACTAAATACAAGTATATGGATAGCACCTTAGTCTCAATGCTTCTTGATTTCATAAGCATTAGAGAAACCAGTATTTGTCTTGAACCTCCGTCCCTCAGTGGCACAGCCGAATGTTTTTAACAATATTTATACCACTGTAGTAGCTACGATGTCTGCATCCTTGAGGGTAGTGATCGGGGTGTCAAAACGACAGCGTGTACGAACAATTTAAATGAAATCGTGTCAAATATTAAGATGGTTGTTCAAAAAGTGTCTCTTTATTTCTTAATCCAAATTTGGGACTGCTGAATCACGTTCGGGATGCATCAGGCAATTCATTAAATGTTTGGAACTCAACAGTTAAAAGCAGAATTCCCTACCTCCGCTTTCACTGCCTCCAAGAAAAGTGTAAATAAAAGCCATTCTGAGAAAGAAAACATTCCGGTCGAAAGATGGCGGGTATCACAAAAAGCTGCATCCTGAACTTTAATTGTCTCCGCAATTAATGCAAGCTTCTATGCATAATTTGGTGTGTAACAGGATATTTAATTAATATTACCAAACTTGTCGCCCTGAAGGACGACAGCAGATTCATTGGCTTCTTTGAGTTCATGAGTATAGGGATGAGTGGTACACAATACCTCGACAATAAACGTTGATAAGAGAGAACGAGAAGTATTAATTGTGCTTAGGACCGAGATAATGCATCCTTCTTAGGCTCAACCTAACCCGGATGGCTGCACTTTTTTCAAGTTGAGCCTTTTTTATCATTTAAAATTGCGAGGGATCTTTCTATGATGAAGGTTCCTTTAGTTGAGAGAAAAAAATGGCAGTGTGCTCAAGGAAGGCTTTGTGCAAATTATTTATTGTGGTAAGCGGTCCCCCTGATAAACGTAACTTAAACACTATTGCAAAACTCAATACAAAATGCAGAATGCGCCCACAAAGTCCCCAACGAAAGACATATTTTTTGGCTGGAGCGAGGAAACATTGACGACCATGTTGATACTGTCAGGAAGAAACAAGAAGCGGGGCTGAGACGGCAGTGCGCGCGCTGAGCTCTCTCGGATCTGCATCAAACGGTCACCATGGACGCACCATCCTAATCAAACTTCATTCATTGTATTAAACTCATCCATCCATCCAGAGCCTTACAGGTTGGTGGAGGTCAGCGGTTTCCTACCATACGCCATCCGGTGAGCGCCACGACATCAAATCAGCTATCCGAGATGAACTTCGCTCTGCTTTAGAGCCCCTGACGCACAGCACTCCCCCTATGCTCCCGCCGCACACCCGCCAACACCCCTGTGCGCATACCAGCAACTTACATCTTCCTATGCAGCACGACCGCGACAATCTTCTCAAACACGCCGTCAAGCCGATGTCTGGAGGACCCATGACAACCGACCAATATGTTTTTATTGCCACGTTCCTGGCCACGTCCTTCGCTATTGTCGGCGCCGATTAAATGATACAAGCCCCCATCCATGCTTCCTTCTCGAGACCGCAACACCTTCGAAGACCACCATCCTTCTTATGATTACCGGCAAGTCGATAACTCGTCTTTTCGCCGCTTCTCACGACCCTACGCCGACAACACTAACACCGGAATCGTTTCTCATGACCGCTCAACCAGCCCCGTCGCGCAACCTTCACCCCGGCGTGGTCGCTCACCGTCGCCACTACCCTCGTCGTCGCCGCTCTATTTCCCCATTCAGTGATCCCATCCCTTCGACGTCTCAACAGTCAAACTAAAAACAGCAGCCTGCTTCGACAATGGAGGTCAGGCTGCATCTCAACAATATGCGAAAAACCCTCCTTCTGCGGGACCAACGAATTTGAATGTGGAAATAGGACATCAAAACTTTCTTGCTTTAGTCGACACTGGCGCAGCAAAGTCGTGCATTCCCGAGAACGCCCGTCGACGCTTGCGAAAAGTGCTCACGCCCCCATCTGAGGGCCACCTGCTCCGCATGGGTAATGGTGATTTGGTGCGCCCTCTCGGATACTGTACAGCGCACTTAAGGCTTGGTGACAACCAATACATTGTCATGTTCACTGTACTTACCACCTGCATCGCTGACGTCATTCTTGGTTGGGATTTTCTTTCTTCAACCGCCGCCTTCATTGACTGTGCAAATCGTGAAATTCATCTGAATTCTTCAGTCGACATCCGGGAACGTATTGAGACCCCACTTACCGTTCCTTCATATAGACTATGACCTGTTGCTACCACCTCACTCGGCCGTTGCTGCCACTCTCATTGTTCCGAACTCAGTCAATGAAACCTTCGGACTCATCGAACCTATTCATGCTACGTTCACGAAGAAAGGAATCGTCATACCTTATTCTCTTGCCTCCATCGCAGGAGATAAATGTAACATCTGGATCACCAACACTTCAGTCCAGTCGCAGGTACTTCCTCGAGGCAGTCGCATCGCCACACTCCAGATGCATATTGAGGAAAGTTTCGCTACACTTGTCCCCACTGCTGCAAATACCAAGCCCCTCACCGACAATAACTTCACCGAACACAGACAGAAGATGATAGACGCAGCTCTCCTCCCAGACCAACTTCAGAAAATGGACTCTCTACTGCACTCTTACGAAGACATTTTCGACTTCAGCGCCCAAACGTTAGCCCGAACGAAGCTGGTCGAACATAACATTGATACCGGTAACTCACACCCAATTCGAAGCCGACCGTACCGAACCTCTGCCGCGGAACGTCGAATAATTAAACAACAAATTGATGACATGCTAGAAAAAGGAGTGATCGAGCCTTCTTCCAGTCCTTGGTCGTCCCCCGTCGTCCTTGTTCGAAAGAAAGATGGCACCTGGCGCTTCTGTGTTGACTATCGCCGCCTCAACAAAGTCACGGAAAAAGACGTCTACCCCCTGCCAAGAATTGACGATACACTCGACACGCTACAAGGCTCGTCCTACTTCTCATCAATGGACCTTCGAAGCGGTTACTGGCAAGTTCCTCTTGCCCCTAGTGACAAACCTAAGACCGCCTTTATAACGTATGATGGCCTTTACCATTTTAACGTTATGCCTTTCGGGCTTTGCAATGCACCTGCCATCATTTGAGCGCATGATGGACGCTCTACTTCGTGGCTTATCTTGGAATATTTGTATCTGTTATCTCGACGATATTGTGGTCTTTTCTCCAACATTTGAGGAACACATCTCACGACTCCGCACAGTTCTTGAATGCATTCGGACTGCTGGACTCCAATTGAACTGCAAAAAGTGCATTTTCGGCGCCCAGGAAATCAAAGTGCTCGGCCATCTAGTCAGTGCCGACGGAGTACGCCCAGATCCTGAGAAGGTACGGGCCGTATCAGAATCTCCTGTCCCACAAAACGTCAAACATGTGCGGACATTTCTAGGATTATGCACCTACTTTCGAAAATTTATTCATCGATTTTCTCACATTGCTGAACCTTTAAATCAACTGCTACGCAATGGCATCTCTTTCCGATGGGGCCCAGACCAACATACGTCATTTGAACACTTAAAAAATGCGTTGACCACAGCCCCTGTTCTTGGTCACTTCGTCGAACGTCAGGACACCGAAATTCGAACCGACGCTAGTGGAGAGGGAATAGGTGCCGTTCTTGCTCAACATCACAACAACCAGCAGCGTGTCATCGCATATGCTAGCCGAACCCTCACCAAAGCCGAACGCAATTTTTCAACAACAGAAAAGGAGTGCCTATCAGTTATCTGGGCAATTTCCAAATTTCGTCCTTACTTATATGGATCATCCTTTCGTATTGTCACCGACCATCACGCGCTATGCTGGCTTGCCAGCCTAAAAGACCTATCAGGACGCCTTGGCCGCTGGTCCTTGAAACTCCAAGAATACCGCTTTACCGTTGTATATAAATCAGGCAAGCGACACCTCGACGCCGACAGTCTATCTCGGTGTCCTCTCCCCAACAACGCGCCCCTTTCTTATGAGCATCACACAGCAGACATTACGGCAACCCTTCATAATCTCGACATGGCATCAGCGCAGCTCACTGACAACTCTCTCAGGCCACTGATTCATTACTTGCAAGGTTTCACAACATCTTGCCCTCAGTATGTTCACCGACGTGCCCGCCTCTTTTCTCTTCGAAATAACGTTCTCTACAGACGCAACTATGAACCCCAAGGACGGCAATGGCTTCTCGTAGTACCCCGTCACCTACAAAAAAACATAATTCAAGCTAACCATGACGATCCCACCGCCGGGCACCTCGGATTTTCTAAAACGTACTTTCGAATTCGTGACAAATTCTTTTGGACAGGCATGCAGCGAACAATTAACAAATATGTGCGAGCATGCCACTTATGCCAAACCAAGAAACGACCCACGCAACCGCCTCCCGGACCTCTCCGGCCAATTTCTCCACACCGCCAACCGTTTCAACGCATTGGAATTGACTTCCTTGGCCCTTTTCCTCAAACAAAAACAAGAAATCGGTGGATAACTGTGGCAGTTGACTACCTAACACGATACGCCGAAACAAAGGCGCTCCCGGCAGCTACAGCCCTTCATGCAGCAGATTTCTTTCTATACAACATTCTTCTAAGACACGGCGCTCCTCAGTCCATTATCACGGACCGAGGAACACCCTTCATGGCGACCCTTCTTCAAGAAGTCTGCCGCCTCGCAAGCACGATTCATCATATAACCACTGCCTACCATCCACAAACGAATGGATTGGCAGAACGATTGAATCACACCCTAGTCGATATGATTTCGATGTACCTTACAGATGACCAGGATAATTGGGACGCTATTCTGCCATACGTAACATATGCCTATAACAGCAGCCGGCAGGCTACTACAGGATTTTCGCCCTACTATCTTTTATATGCACGGGAACCGATGTCCACCATTGACACGCTGTTACCGTACATTGATGACACTTCTCTCGACACATACCTCCAAGATGTCCTTTCCCATGCTGAAGAAGTTCGGCACCATCTTAATCAAACTTCATTCATTGTATCAAACCCATCCATCCATCCAGAGCCTTACATTATCATCATATAGGATGTTGTATATTATCACGAATTTCGAAAGCAAAACTCGATCCGGATTAAATGAATAACATACCTTGTTAGTGTCTCTTGACCGATATAGTGATAAATGGTGTGCAGAGGTAGAAACAGAAGCCCAAGGAAGGGTTCAACAAAAATCCAATAAAGGACAGGCAAACAATAGAACAAAAGCCATGCCTTACAAAGCCTGCCTGCAAGATCCCGATGAGAATTCCTACCCAGCTTGAAAGGTGGCTGAATGAAGTTCATTTTACGATCTGCCAACATAACTGTTTACCAAACTCCCAAGACAAAACCCCCTCCCCACTGTTCTGTCAAACTATGGCCTCAAAAGTGCTCGAAAATACCCTAGGTAACCGCCTGCAATAGTTAGGCAGAAAATATTTAAGTAAATTAAATAATGGCAAGTGGATTAATGGTAAATTAAAAGCGTATTCCCACAGGCAAATCACAGCAGTTGTGCGACAGCTTTGTACGAAGTGTGAGAGTGGTAATTCGCAAAAGCGACCAATATAGAACAATCACTTCTAGACCAACTTTGGCGACTGGTCGCCGAGTTTACCAGAGGTTGAACCAATCAGTGGTGCATTGAACGCTACCTGGGGTGGAGAAGTCGACTGGAGAAGTCGACTGAAATATCCGTCCAGCGCCTCTGTTTCCGGTAGTAACCTTCCATACATAGCAACAGGGGTTTATGCGGCGGATCTGGTCAGCGCATGTGAATAATTACATTTCTATAAAAAAACAGCACTCCGTTTTAAAAAGCGCCTGAAAAAGAACTCTGCCTGGTAACAATTCTATGGAACTTTAGTCTTGAGAGGTACGTACTGCGACGCGGATGGTCGTGCGAGTGCACGCCAATGTAGGAATTGTGCTTTATTGTACGGCACGGAAGGACCGAAGCCGACATAACCAGCCTTTTTTCATATGGCAACGACGACAGGTGTGCAGCTCTGAGACAACGAAAATAGGAAAGCAACGAAATGCGAACCCGACATTTGGCGGAGAGGACGGAACCGACGGTGGTTCCCTAGAGCTTCCGAAAACGACTGGCCACAGCCACGGATAAAGCGCCATGGAGGTCTCTGCGGCGGCTCAGAGCAGATCTCCCGTTTCTTTAAATAAGCAGCATCTTCTTTTTAATGTGCTCCAGAAAAAGGAACTCGGCCTGGCAGCAAGTCCGTGGCGTTTGGCTTGAATGGTCTGTGGCAGTTCGAGTGAGTGCACGCAAGTGTAGTGAATGTGTTTTCAATGTACGTTTCTGAAGATCCCAGGCAAACACCAGAAGTCAATATTTTATGGCGAAGACGATACACGTGAAAACAAAAATGGGAAAGCAACGAAAGGTGAACCCGAGCTATGGCGGGAAGGACGGAATCGGTGTCGGCTACCGAGAGTTTCTTAGAAGCGACATGCTCATCGCCCGTATTGTAGACGTAGGTGGTCACTTGTCGCATGTCGTTAATCACTGGCACGACTTGCACCATCAGCTAGTGTGAACGCGCCATCGAACCCTCAACAAACACCTTGTGAAATTACTTCGTACATGTCGCGAATTGACTTCTTTGCTTTGCGGAACGCAACCCCCTGTGCAGTGACTACATGAAAAATGCCATGTTTTGGATGCAGGCACAGCTGGAGCCAAAATCTGGTAAACTACAGCATTTTCTAAAGCAAAGGACGGTCCGAAAAATCCACATTGAAGGATACTGCAAACGCAATACTTAGTACCTCAGTGCCATTCTGGTTTTTTGAAGTTCTTTAACAATAAACAGGATTCATTGTTGAACACATCTTTTCAAAATAACTTCCACTGGAGAGTCAGCCTTTCCTGAATCACACACTAAAAAGCATAACGTTTCGAAATCCCGCATTGATAGGAAGTTCTTTTATAAATAGCTGTGTTGGCCAGATGAAGCAACTCTTATTTTTATATACAGAATATCTATATGTGTTACATTTAAAGCAAATATTGTTAGGGTGCCTGCAACTAATAACTTTCAACATAATTATTGGTACATCTGTCCATCGCATATGTCCTAAAACATATCTTAAGCCTTGTACCCAAAAGCTACAACCCACAATTCACCTTAAACCTTCTGATGAGCTTCTATTGAACAATTAAAAAAACTTGTGCCGTCATATTTTTCAACATCAAACATTTCTTTGAAACTGTCATTTCTGCGCATGTGTTTTAAAAGTTGAGGACAATTGAACAGAACACGTTAGACAAAAAGCAAGATCAATGATATTGCAGAATTTGAGTGACTTGTGAACATAAAAAAAGAGTTGTGGACAACATGTCTTACAAACAAAGTGTTAACTAGGATAGTGTACATATTGCCCCTGTTTTAACACACCACTGGGATTAAGGAGTAAAATATTAAAAATATAATCTCCCATTTTAGTCACCCTGTCTCCCCCCCCCTACAAACATCTTCAATATTTGAAAATATGCCGCCTTCGATCCTGCCGACGGGTTCCTCAGCGAAGGGATCATGGAAGTTCTGGTCTTCACTGGTTTTCTTGAACCCAAATAATCAGAACAGTAATATATCGAGTATTTTGCCAGACTAAGGGGTGTCAATTTAGAACGTTAAAATGTAGCAAAGTAGGACGACCTCACTAGCGTTTCTGTAAGGATTTCGCACAGCATTGGTGAGGAACTGTGCTCCTTGTCAGCCTTTCTCATGTATGTTAGAGACAATCTCTAAAGGTATGTCTTAGTCTTGCACTCTGGATGCAGGGTACTTCCATAAGGCAAACTGAAGCAAGCTCTTTGATTTAACCTGTGTATATAAAAGGCATAAAGCCGAAGGCGTGCAGCGGCTGTAATATGTGCAGGTAGCACGCCGCTTCATTCTGGCTTGGCGAGCCTGTAGAGTGGTGGAAAAGACAGCCAGATGGCAGAACAGTATTCTAGGCAGGGCAATACTAGGGAAATTTAGAGTTGCCGAAACGCCATTGGTGGCATGCCATTGGTCGCAAGCCAGTGGTTGTGCGAGCAACAAATCAAAGCACGCGGCGGGACTTGACAAGTTTTCGGTAAATGTGGTTTGTGAACGACAATTGTGCATTGAACGCGATACCGAGCACAGCCGCAAAGACAAACGCCGAATTCTCCTGTACCCAATAGTGAGCGGGGTGTTCCTGGGGACGGCATAGTCCAGTAAATATCATTGCGCAGGACTGGTCAGCATTCACGGGCAAGTGGTGCTGCTTGTTCCATCGGTGACACATGTCATGGTCGGATTGGAGGGAGACATAATCATTGGGGCTGCGAAAGGTCAGCATTTTGGTCAGGTCGTCAGCATACAAAAGCGGGAAGCAGCTGGGACTACAGATGATACTGTCGATATACATCGTAAAAAGCGTTGGGTGGATTACACTTCCCTTGGCTGCCCCTGCTAGAACGGCTGCTCTTGTAGAAACTGCGCCATGGTATATAATGCGTTGAATCATGTTGCTGGTGAAAGATGCAAGCCAGGACAGCATAAGACCTGAGATGTTCCGAAGTTCATTGCTACCAACAGAGCGGTGGTATGCAGTGGGTCAAAACACTTTACAAGACAAGCTGTATGAGCAATGGGGACACTGACTATATATATCAGGACCCCAAAAGCAGTCTCAGAACTGCGGTTGTGGCGTAAACTATGCTGGGTTGGGGACAGCAGTCCATGTTCCTCAAGATAGGCATGGATCTTTGTGTTCAGGATATGCTCAAAAGTGCTACAGATAATTGAAATGGAGGCGATGGGCCGATATGATGACAACAGCTCTGCGCGGGCAACGTGGCCCTTGTGAGCCTGTGCGATGTGAGCAGTGGGCATGGATGCACGCCAAAGATGCACATCATCGTAAACTTCGTTCTTCTAACCCTACAGTTCTCAAGCGGGGCGGCTTTTGGTCTCCAACCTGGCTCCTCGGGCGCCAATCTGTCTGGACCAAGGGATTCGCTCGACATGGAAGGCGTCCCCTTTACCGGAGCTTCCAGTACAGCCAAGCAGAAATCGGGCCAGGCAACCGAGGCAACCGTCACTGTTATCAACCAGCTTCGCCTCTGTCCTTCTGGTACAGCCACATCGTCACCTGCATCATCACGATGGCCTAGAAAACTGGTCCCCTCACCGTGGATCGCCAGTGGGCATGGATGCACGCCAAAGATGCACATCATCGTAAACTTCGTTCTTCTAACCCTACAGTTCTCAAGCGGGGCGGCTTTTGGTCTCCAACCTGGCTCCTCGGGCGCCAATCTGTCTGGACCAAGGGATTCGCTCGACATGGAAGGCGTCCCCTTTACCGGAGCTTCCAGTACAGCCAAGCAGAAATCGGGCCAGGCAACCGAGGCAACCGTCACTGTTATCAACCAGCTTCGCCTCTGTCCTTCTGGTACAGCCACATCGTCACCTGCATCATCACGATGGCCTAGAAAACTGGTCCCCTCACCGTGGATCGCCAGTGGGCATGGATGCACGCCAAAGATGCACATCATCGTAAACTTCGTTCTTCTAACCCTACAGGTTGGTAATCACGACGATTGTTATTGTTTTAAGTCGAACGATGTCTGTATACTAGTGCTTCCATGCCCAGAAGCTTTGTTGAGTTCGTTTAGAGTGTTTTTACTGTTACTTTGTGGTGATGTCGAGACTAACCCCGGTCCAACTAATGCCGAACTGGCTAAGCAACTAGATGAAATGACGCGGTTATTGTTAGATACAAATGTACGTACTCAGAGGGTTGAACAGGGGCAGAACAACATACTCACCTCGATTAACGAACTAAAATCAAGTCATGAACAACTAAAAGTCACGGTTGCAAATATCGGTACGAGAGTTTCTACTATCGAATTGAAGGCAGCTTCAATCGACGAACTTCACCATGAGTTGGCTGGTGCCCACGAAGCTGTTCAGCGCGTTGAAAAAGATAATAACCTTTTGCACCTCAGATTAGACGAGATTGAAGACCAGTCACGCAGAGATAACCTTGTATTCCATGGTGTAGTTGATTGCGCTGGCGAAACGTGGGCCCAGGCGGAGGGGAAGGTCATAGAGTTACTTTCAGAACACGCGTCGCTTAGTTTATCACGAGACCAGATAGTGCGTGCCCACCGTTTAGGTTCATTTGTAACTGGAAAACACCGTCCCATTTTAGTGAAGTTCCAGTCCTTTAAAACCAAAGAAAGTGTTTTGCAGATCAAACCCAGATTAAAAACCAGCCCCGCTTCTGTCTCTGAAGACTTTAGCGCTTCGACACGCTTGGCTCGGCGTAAACTACTGGAATACGGGAAAGGGCAGGAGGGCGTGTTTAAGCTAAAGTATAAGAAACTGTTTATAAATAACACGTGCTATGCGTACAGTGAAATCGAAGACTCCGTTTATGAACTGGCCACGCCCCGTCACCAAGTTTCTACTACAACCGTCCCCTCCCATGCTCAGAATGTGCTCCCTTCCTCTGTGCCTTCTTAACAACCAGTGAGGGGCAGTGATACGCGTATGACTTTCAAAAATGTTTCCGTTTTGTTTACTAACATTCGCAGCCTAATCCGTAAACGTGACGAACTGTGCTCAGTTGCCGATTCATGCGATGCAGACGTCATTGCACTCACTGAGTCGTGGTTATCTAGCAAAGTGACTGATAGTGAGTTATTTCATTGTCAGAAACGGTTTAACACATTCCGCTGCGATAGACGGGACAAGAGTGGTGGTGGTGTTTTGCTGGCGGTTGCTGATTCATTAATTTCTCGTTCTGTCATGGTAGCCAGTGAACTCGAGATTGTTTGGGTCTGTGTTAGTTTTAAGCACAAGCAAACTATTATAGGTGTATGCTATCGACCTCCAACTAGCAATTCTTCTTTTGTGAGTATGTTACATGATTCTATTAACCAAATTGTTGTACAGTATCCCGGGGTGCCAATCATATTGATGGGTGACTTCAATTACCCCAACATTTCTTGGTCTACCGCTGATCCTGTCTCTAGTCCATTCTCATCCGAGGCTAACGAATTTATCGACCTTTGTTCTGACTTTAACCTTTCCCAACTGGTCACAGAACCTACCAGGGTCACAACCCTATCATCAAATATACTCGATTTGGTGCTAACTACACACCCGAGCGTTATATCACCTATAACGTACCTACCAGGTCTAAGCGACCATTCTGTTCTCCACTTTGCACTAAATATTCCACTGGTAGCTCCGAAAGCTGGCGTGAAACATATTCGTGATTACAGCAGAGCTAACTTTTCTTCAATTAACTTGGCCCTGTCCAAATTCCTTGACGATTATTTGCCCGGTTTTATAGAGCGCTCCGTGGAGTCTAATTGGATTCTGTTCAAAAACTGTGTTACAATGTTGACTGAAACATACATACCATCTAGGAAAATTCGATGCAATACTAACGCACCTTGGTTTAACGCTAACCTCAGGCGGCTACGAAACAGGAAGAAAAGACTGTTTCGCGCTGCCAAGCGACTGTCCTCTGAGGCACGCTGGACAGCGTACCATAACGCAAATAATGAGTACACAGCAACTATTAGCGAAACTAAGACACATTTTTTTAATTATACCTTGCCTACCATGTTAGCGAATAATCCCAAACAATTCTGGAGTATCGTCAATCCTAACATTCAGTCTAGCATTGTTCTGCGTTCTTTTGATGGCGTAGATATACCAGTTTTCGAAAGTGCTACTGTATTAAACGATGCTTTTAGTGTGTCCTTCACGGCCACCAATGTTAATCAATTGCCAGCATTGCCCGTCCATACCTTTTTGCCAATGGACCCTGTAACCATAGATGCAATTGGTGTGGCTGGCGTTATTAATAATATGAAACTTTCATCCGGTGCCGGAATTGATGGAATTAACACAAAGTTCTTAAGAAATTGTAACATGTATTGTTCCATAATTCTCTCAAATATTTATATGCAATCTCTTAACCAGGGTACAGTCCCAAGCGATTGGGTAGTTGGGAAGGTGGTTCCTATACATAAATCTGGTGAAAAGCATAGCCCATTCAATTATCGACCAATTTCTTTAACAAGTGTGCCATGTAAAATTCTCGAACACATAATCTACTCGCAGTTGATTAACTTTCTTGAATCTAATGACTTTTTCACAAACTCGCAGCATGGCTTCAGGAAACATTTTTCATGCGAGACGCAACTAACATCATTCACCTACGATCTTCATCACTATCTCGATGATCATTACGAAGTTGATTGTGTTTTTTTAGATTTCTCCAAAGCCTTTGACAAAGTTTCCCATAAACTTCTACTTCATAAATTACAATCACTTAACATCGATTCGTGCATACTAAATTGGATTCATGCATTTTTGACTAACCGTCTACAATTTGTTACTGCTAATAATACCAATTCTAGCTCTGTTCCAGTTAACTCGGGTGTCCCACAGGGCTCCGTACTTGGCCCGCTGCTCTTTCTTATTTACATTAATGACTTGGTACTAAATATCTCCTCTTCCATCTGCCTCTTTGCTGACGATTGCGTAATCTATCGGAAAATTACTGACATATCTGACACTTTCCTTTTACAATCTGACCTTAATCTGATAACACTATGGTGTAACCAGTGGTTAATGGAACTAAACACTGACAAATGCAAATCAATGAGAATATCACGTTCTCAAAATGTGTGTCATACCTACCATCTTAACAGTAAACCTCTCGCTACAGTGTCTGTTTATAAATATCTTGGAGTTCATATAACGTCTAACCTTTCTTGGAAGATACATGTCGAATACGTAGTTAACAGTGCTAACCGCATGTTAGGGTACTTGAAAAGAAATTTCTTTCTCGCTCCGTCTTCATTAAAACTAACCATGTACAAAACTCTAATTCGTCCAAAATTGGAATACGCTGCAGCTGTATGGGACCCTGCTCACTCGTCACTAATTACCATGCTTGAATCCATTCAAAACCGCTCAGCTCGTTTCATTCTGTCAAACTATCACCGCACAGCCAGCGTCACTACAATGAAAAACACGTTAGGTTTACCATCCCTTATTCATCGCCGTAAAATATTTCGTTTGTGTCTTTTTCATAAAATATTCCACCAAAATGCTGTCCTTCGTCAAAAACTAATTAACCCACCATCCTACATCTCCGCTCGCATTGATCATAGTCATAAGGTCGGCATTCCAAATTTCAAAACATCGCTATTTCAATATTCTTTCATGCCTCAAACGTCCTTGGATTGGAACCGCCTTCCCGCCTCGACTACCAACATCACTGATATTGTCCTGTTTAAGAATGTTCTTACTAATATGTGCACATTGTAAATATTTATAGCTCACTCCCCTCTTCAATGTATTTACCTTGAGGGTATTTGAAATAAATAAATAAATAAATAAAATCTTCCACCCATCGGTGTCATTGTCATGCCGGAGTCCAGAATTATTTGCAACATAGAACAGAAGAAGTGGGCCATGGAAGGAAAAATTATTTGGAGTTTAAAAGATGGATGACGTCCAGACCAGGACTTAGGAATGCATTTATAAGGGAGCCGCGCTTAGGACATCGTCAACGGTTATGTTCAGGGTTGGCAACCGGGGTGAGAGCGGTACCCTGGGCAAAACATTGTCGTCTGCAAGTCTGAGGAGGGTGCTGGATCGGTCAGGCGCAAGGTGTAGGACCGGAACCGAACCGAGCCGAAAACCGGAACAGAACCACTATTTTAAGCCGAACCGGAACTGAACCGAACCGAAATCTTCGATGCCACCTTGGAACTGAACCGGAACCGAACGGAAAAAATATAACGGTAACCGGTTCAAAACGGTTCAAGGTAATTTTTTTAATTTTCTGTTAGTTTCACAAAATGAACATATGGGGATAAAAATTGGCGGCTGTATTTCTATCAATTGATTCAAACGTCATATAGAGAAGTGCAACGTATGGTAAATTTGGGTTTTCGTGGCGCTTGTGTTTTGGTACTACGATTAACCACGTGTCACGTTGTAACGTGGCGTCATGGTGTTAATAGATGTTGTCAAGTAATGTCACGTGACCTCGTGACGTGACGTGGCTCACTGCGTCAACTAGATTTAATTTGAGGAAGTCACTAGATGTATTAACCTTGTTGACGGCGTGACGTAACATGACATCACGATTTTGCACCGAGAGTCATGTGACACCGTGACGTAAGCGATTTTTATAACCCCTAGTCGCGTGCTCGGATTCATTACAATCAGCATCGCCGAACATTCGGGTAACGGCTCATGTTCAATTAAATATGATAATAGTCCAACTCTAAAAATATCTGAAGCTCTGCCCAAGCTTTTGCTTTCAAACCCTATAGCCGCCTAGGGCATGACTATGATGAACACTGATTTTATATAATTAGCGTCAGATCATGTGGCCGCTCGTTCAAACTGCGAGTTGAGGAGGGAATCGACATATCTCTCTATCCTTTATTTTTTCTGAATCTGGCATTGCGCGGAGGGGAAAACTAATGAATGTTTTCGCAAGCTATCAACTTCAGGGATTACGTCTTAACAGTATTTATTGAAAGTACAGAAAAATTTGCAAGACCAATTTTACATCACTGACGTTAACCAACAATTTTTCGTTGTTGTTGAACTGCATCCGAAAGATGTCCCTGATAATATAACTATTAAAAATGACTCAATACGACCTATTAATATGACGTTAGATATAACACTACATGTGTGTAGGGACGGAATGCCTAAAATATATTTTGGTGACCTCAGAGGGACAGCCGAACGTTGGCAGTCGCTGTAAGTCTCACACGAGCGTCATTCTCAAGCTATGGCCCAAGTTTCGACCCCCTGTATTTTGCTTAAAGAAGCGTATATAAAATATTTCTATACATCACTAAATTCTAATCAGGATCACTCCTGATGTTAATAAGTGATTGAACTTGGCTTTGCTCTTTTTTTCTAGGCAATGGCGGCTCGCTAAAAAATTAGAAAAATATGAGCATCGTTCATCCCCTCAACTCGGAGCCAGAAGCGGCCACGGTGCCTGGTGCCTATCTTATGCCACCAGCGTCAATAATACCTCCGCGCTGGGGTTCGAAAGGAAGAAAGCCCTTTCTGAGGCTCCAGTCATTGTTAGAGTTCGGCTATTCTCATCACCGCAGTGGATGGACATGAGCCACTACCCAAGTGTCCGCCGAGGCATTGCTGGTTACGAGCCAGTACCGCGCTCACGCAGTTCTCCTGTCCAATCTATGAGCCGCGCATGACTATTCAGCCTAGAGAATTGTTAGAGGCGCATGACTATTCAAGCACAGGGTTGTAAAGTGAGGCTGCAAAACAAGTGCAGGTAAAACCGAATATACATTAGCCTTCCAAGGCAGTATTTCGCGAAGTTTCGAGCTCATAGAAGCTGATGAAATGTGATTTATACAGAAGATTTTAAGAATCTTTGTCTGTCCTTCGCACTATTTGTATAAAATTATAAATTCCATTGCGTGCATCTTTACGCAACTATTTGTGCGAGAAGGCATAGTTCGGTAATGGATTATTTTGAAAAAGTAATATTAATTATGTCTCTCTTTTCGAACATCTCATGTATTGGATTTCCAATCCATCATGTGAGCACAGAGCCCTTTTTGGCGTACCCCGCAGCCCGACGTTTCACACTGCCAATCAGGCAAACAGGAGAAAAACACTTTTTTCGCAGTGACTCCACAACTCTAGTCGCAGCTTCTGCAGAATCGTCCTTCCGCGTTGGTCTCGTGATATTATGTGAGACTTTATAAAGTAAAAATTGCCATGGATCGTTAATCAAACTACAATAACTCACTGAATAAGATATCGACAACATAAATAAGGCGCCGACCACCCTAAAGCAATGCCCCCTAATTATCTGAAATGTGTTCTACCAGTATTTTCCGGCGTTTTATCCTCGTGCAGACACATTGTGAAGTGATATGGACAGCCTACACACATTCCTGATTTTGAAAGTAATTTAAATAACTATGTTTCCTGACCATATAACTTCTCGAAACCATATATATGTATACAAGGAATACTGTTATTGCCTCTTTTTATGCGGTTGAATATTACTTTTATGTGTTGGTGGGGTGGACAAAAACAAAGTAAACAAGGGCGCGTGGCGGAACTATGACGATTACGCACGTAAACCGTCAGAAAGTGTCCAATTAAGAAGCTGCCATGTCGAGTAGAACTTGAAATACTACTTCGTTTTACTTAACAAAAAGAATCTTGGAGGAAGTTTAAGCTTCGCCTTTAAAACTGGAAGGCGATAGCCTTAACGGGCCTCGTTTGCAATGCTGCTTATCATTTGCCGCATAGCCGCGAAAGCGTCTGACTCGCAATCGAAGGGTCGCGGGTGCGAATCCGCCACTGGTTCATGGGCGCCTGAATAATTACATAGTCGGTCCATGTCAAGAACACTTGACTACTTACTTCATTATATTACAACCTCAGTTATGGCTGTACTGTATGCCCTGTACGATCCTAAGCTTTATATACTTCCTGAAAAATTCAAAAGTATCTGCTTTTTCCGTGTCTTGCAGAACCAAACCGCTTGGTTGTTGTGGGTGACATTTAGTGGCGCCACATGAATGTCTTCTACATATACACCCTTTAGCTTGTTCAGCCTTGTTTCTATCCCTTCGCAGGAGGCAATCAAGTCAAAGAGGGCTTCCCACTATCGAAACTTTTCTTGCCACTTTTGCTTCAAGAATCTTCACCCGCAGTGCCAAACGTTTCAGTTTTTTTTTCGTCTAGAACCGCTTTGTTCACCCGTTCTCTCAACTTGCTGACTTACCCTTATTGCTTTCTAAGTCTTTGTCTGTGGGATCTGATGTGCAGTCCAGAGAGGTACAAACGTAGCAATTATACTCAACACTCTCTAGTTGGAAACCTATGACCACCAAACTAACCACATCTCGCATGCTGTCTAGCATATGTCAAGTTGCACTCATTGGCATCAGGGTTCATTCTTCTCCACACAACACTCGAACAGACGTCTTGGACGTGACAATATAATGATTATCTGCGTCTCTGGTCGGACGTGTGTTTAGAAGTTTCTGGTGAGCGTCTAGGGGTGGGGTACGTAGTCTGTGATCGTTTTCTAGTGATCTGGTGTTTCGTTCTCTCCTGCGCTGCATCAACCTGCGGCAGTTGTGGCGTGTACAGGAGGTTTGTCTTGCATCACTTAAGTACCTGCAGGATTCGTCGGGAAGCTCACCAACCGTTCTGAATATATCTCTTCCACAGCCGGGGTATAAAGTAGTCCCCAAAATGTATCTCGTCTTCGGTTTCCGCAGCGCTATTTTCTGGAAGTTTCATACGAAAAGCATGCCGCAAGAATCGTTTGAAGTTGTTTCCTGAATAGCTCTGGGCAATGGCTTATAAACTTTCTAGAAACTCTCTATTATTTGCCTCCAGTGGACGGTCCCCGTGCTTTCAGTTCCCCGGTTAACTCTTGAAGCTTTCTTGTTTCACCATCATCGTCTATTATTACGCCATCTAGCTTATTACATGTGTAATGAACGAAACGGATGCGAGGGCCGTGCATCTCCTTGCTACCCGGGTGCTGTCATTGGATATTTGACCGGGAAGACGATGTGGTGCAGCTTTCCTCTCTCATTCACCCTCTATGAAAGTGTGTTCTTTGCAGCTTGACAGGCTTGTTTTCAAAAAAGATTGTGAAAGGTGCGCTTCTGCTTTTTTTGCAGGTTAGTTATACGGCTAGGGGGATATAGAACAGGAACTACAGCATAATGATAAGATGGCATAATTAAGTAAAGCTTGTTGAATAAATTTTTAATTAATAAAAAGGCATTATTTTTCCAATCAGAAACTTGTCTGAGCGTCATCAAGCAACCACTACATGACAATTTTTTTAAAGACTTGAGCGTGAGAAGCGTAGTAGTGCAATAAAGTTACTACGTGCGGAGCAAAGCCAAGGCTAGTGGTTGCGGTAAGGCGCCCGCCAAATTTCTCCGTCTCTTAAGAGAGCCCCAGCCGTAGTACCGTGCTCCACGAAGGGTAATTTTAGCGCACTACTGCAGCTTCTCACGTGCTCAAAGCTTTCTAAACATGACTGATTTAGGGGTATTGGACGATGTTGGAACGCTATGGCTTTTTCACTAATAAAAACGTTAAATATATTTTTTACTTAAGTAGCCAAGTGATTTTTACGATTAGCCCCGTACACTATGTCCCACTGGTCGTATAACTCAACTGCATACACCGCATAAGTGTAATTTGACAGCTCTTTCAAACAAATTTGTAAATTAAAAAAAATCCTCCATATGGTACTTGCCATTGCAGATAAATTTTTATCAAGCCTTCTAAGAGAATAATCTTTTCTTTTTTTCAAATTTAAAATTTAACAACGATTGCAAGGACTGATGAGGAGACGGCTGTGATTCTTTCACAAATATTACACCGTTTCCCGTGTTACATAAACCTTTTCGCCGACGCTCGTTTGGCATAGATTTGTCTGTATCTCATTTTCTAATTCAAATGATTTGATCCCTTTAGGAAGCAAATCAGTCGTTGTGCTGGGATCATTATCCCACCATTTCATAATGCCGAACTGTATCCAGTCGTTTTGTCCATCCGCAATCATTGTCGCTATAAAAAAAGTATAACAAAACTTATATGACGAGAAAAAACAGATAATTCTGAGGATGACACGCGAAATGATTGCCATATGCCGTTCTTTTAGACGAGGAAAAAATCGTCACTCATAGTTTTTCGCTTGATCTCTGTTGATCATGATAGAGGAGGTGTCGTTTCCAGGCGCAAAAAGTACACCAACAAACAAGTGTCACTTGTGCCGTGGCAACAAACTAGCAACCCACACCGCAACGCGTCTCGCTTGTGAAGACCTCCTTGCAGGAATATCGCGACCGTAATTTGTTTTGCAATCAGCTGCCGTCATATTAAACTATAAGAAAAACTGTCTATGTTTGTTTTGGGAGGGTCGTTGTGCACCACCCGTGCAGTGCGCGAACCCAATGGAAGTCGTACGGTACAACTTCCCGGGCTGGTGGCGGGGATGTACATCGAGGATGCGATGTCTATCCGCTGATCACGGACTGCCCACCTGTTTCCTCAATGAGATGCGCTGTGTTTCTGCAGCGTGTCCTTGGAGGGTGCCCCGACGACACAAATCTTAAGTGAGATGACGAGCCTTTATTCAGCGCCTTTAAGGGCAGGGCATGCGGTGCTCATTTCACGCGCAACTTATAAATCATGCAAAAACTCCGATAAATAATCGAACAATATTTAAAAGTATTACATTCTTGATACTTTGTTAAAAGAGACTTGGCCTTCAATAATATATTTCATGAATAGTGCATGTACAACATGAACACTAAGCCAATAATGAAACAAGTTTGTCAAAATGTTTTAGTTAGTTAGTCTGATAAATATCGAGCCCAGTCTGATATATATCCATTAAAATTGGCACACATGTAGATCCTTCATTAAAATATGCTCAAAATAATTTGAAACAACATGCATATAAGAATAATTTTAATACAAAATTCGTATACTCATTATGTAATGCTTTCTTGCCAAGTGTCAGCATGCAGTTGTGTCATTTTGTCTCAAGTATAAAAGCACACATCAGCTTAATAACACTGAATGTCTTAATACCTTTCAGCGGTGTAAACATTCCCGAATAGTCTCAAGGGGGTTCTGTAGAGAATCTCTATCCATCTTTTCACGCATGTAATGACAAATCCGTTCGGTGATGGATGGCAGCATGACGTAGTTATTTCTCGAACTTATTCATTATTTCGACAACGTGTCCTTGATCGACAAGCTGATGTCGAGCTGCCGAGATTAGGATCCCAGTATCATAGGTCAGGCATCAGCGAATCGTGATAACAAAAATAAAATTAGAGCTGTTAAACGCATCTGTGGAATAAATATGTTTATATACCTTGCGCCTCGGTTTTGAAAATGAGTGACAAAAGTGAATCTCGGGTGCAATTACATGAATGTTTACTTGTATCCCTTGAGTTTAGTTTAAAACCTGTTAGCTGAAGCGTAAAAGTGAAATGGTGAGTTGGATTAAATGTGAACATTCTATATTTTTAATGTATCCTTAATAATTGCATTTAGAGTCTAATGCCTAAAGGGCAGGCGGTCACTTCCCTTTCTCGCGCGATAGTAGCGATAAATACTTTATTGCCATCTTGAACATTGATCTTTTTGACGTCATCAATCACAATGGCTTCCGATTGAAAATGAACTTCGAGCTGAATTTGCTGGTTGATACGGTATCTCCCTCGGCGATTGAATTATATAACTAGACGGATTTCTTGGCGAAGTGAGACGCTACGTGGGAACAGAAGCTTGAGGTACCTAGAGTTTCTAGAAATGATAGCCCGTGAGTCAGTCCTCCCTTTGATAACTCGGGTCTGATTTTGAACACGGAATGATAGGGAACTAGTTTGAAGATCTAAGGGAAAATAATTGCATTCACATGAATTAGGAGCCGCATGTCAAAGCATTTTGCTTTGGAATGTCACGTTAAGCGAGAAATAAAGAAAACGGCAGGCAAGTCATACGTCTATTCAGAGGACTTGTGCAGTACGATACGTGCTTTTTCTCCTAGGGGACAGGCCGGGTTACCCATAAGTTCGTCTTGTGGTCGTTTGAGGTCCAAAGATAGATACCCGCATTTTTCAGAGAAATGAACCTGAGGACCCTCAGGACAGCAATATTTGATGTCAGTTACGCTCACCGATTAACCTTTTTAATAGTTAGAAGTGATTTGGCTAGTTATTCAGCAATTCGTGGAGCCTGAAAGATGAAGCGACGACTAAGCTCGACGCAGACTGGTACACGTGGGGCAGATGAACGAAGGAGGCTAAACGCTGATTGGCTAACGGGTGAAGTCACACGGCTGAGTGTGGATAAGAGGGAGTTCGACCACCTGTGCCCCGACGGAGGAAGGTCGACGATCTAACGTGTGGAGCTCACATGGCTAGGGTAGGTGATGATGAAGTGTTCAGATTATTGAGCCATGGGCGCACTGACGGAGGAGTGATTAGCAGTACTACATTATTCCAGGAACTGTGATAATTAGGTATGATACGCGTTAAGTTCTATCACGAAGAGCGTCGTGAACGTGTGATGAACAGTGAGAACAAACTACTCTCAGAAACAAAGAGTGTATTCTTACGCCCTTGGTCCCATATCAGACACCCCAAATCTTAAGTTTGACGTACAGTGCACTGACGTGGATCTGGCGGTACTAATTTTAACGAGAACGCTTGATAGCCGTGTGATACAACTTATTAAAATAGCTAATGTACATGTTACTGACTACAAAAAAACATAAAGTACTAATTGGGGTTTTTGCACTGCTGCAAAACCTGAGTGCTTTTATTTCTGTGGTCTTTCGATACGTACTTTTGTTATATAATCAGTTATATCACATCGTTATCAAGCCCGTAGTAAACATTTGGGCCGTCTGTTCCACTACAGTGCGCTGTACGTCGAACTGAAGCTTTGGGGTGCATTGCTGAGGGCAAACAGTGTAAGGTGGTAGCTTTTTTTAGAGTGCATGTTAGACACCTGAGTTTCAGCACTAGAGAGTAATCCCACACTACACTGACTAACATCAACGCGCATGGCTATTAAGTGTAATCACTGAGCGATTAACCAGAACGTTTTACGTATGCGACAGAATTGCCTGGCAATTAGCCATACATTTTTATTAATAAGCTTCTGCGCTACTGAACAGCCTTTCCCACGACCTACCTTCAAGCTGTCGTCCTTATCAGGATGAACGTGCCCCGAAAGACCAATAAAGAGCCTCGTAGTATAGAGCATAAAAACAATGAAAATGAATGCAACGTATTCATGTCAATGTGCTTTGATGAGCCAAGCTACGTTGAGCTGACCTACAATCGTAATCACTGTGAAACTTCCCAGATGGCGCTCGTGGCTCGAAAGAAGACCAATATTACAAAATTGTACATTTGAAGTACCGTGTTTTTGGAATTATAGCCCGCGCATTGCAGATATCTAAACGTTAAGATTTTATTTTGATGTAGCTGTCCTCGTGTTTGGAAAACGAAAAGATTTGTTTCTTGAATAAGTCGCAGTATGTGGAGACGAGATGGAGTTTGTAAACAACTTATATTATTGCGGCTTTCTGTTTTATACAAGGTTTCGTAGTGCGCTAATAAAGCAGGAGTGTTTTAAGGTGTCATTCATTAATTTATGACTTGCGTGCGAACTATGGATTATGTGGGGACAACGCACATGTTACAGGTTTCGCACTGGGTAAGGACAGCCTAGGGTAAACCTTTTTTTTTGGTCAAAATTCGATCCTGCACGTTATTACACAGCGTGCTGCTTATAGTCGGGAGAATACGGTATACTACGTTTCTCACCAATGGCTTCTCCGTTTTAACGCCAATGACTGTTTGCTCATTATTTTCAGGAAAGCGCAATGGGCCACCAGACATATAAAGACTTCCAGAGGATCGAGTTCAATAGAGACATTATGGAGTGCTGAATTCATCATTATGGGGTACAGAGGGTCGAGGTGTCAACGGACTTAATGTGGGACAGGGAAACAGGGATACGAGATGTATTCCATCTCCTGAAGGTATGTCATTAAGCTATGCATTAATGCTTAGGCGAAAGAAGAAATATGTTATTTTTTTATTTCTTTGTGGAATGTCACTCGCGCCGGCTTTGTCTTTTATAGTTGAATAGTAGAGAAACAAGAATAATATGAATTCCCTGTTTATTTTAACTACGGAACTATTTGTATTTTATGAAGACTTGATAATTACAAACTTCTTTCTCGAATTAAAGACCAGCAGTTTGGAGGATATATGTCTGTTCACTGTGATAATGATCATAACGCAACAATTGGCTTGAAAAATATAACTCCTCCATAAAAAATGAAATCCAGCTATTGGATACTGTTTTCACGACCAATACTAATCAATGGTTATCTCGATAATCAGCAAAGCACGCCTGACAAGATTCTGTTGAATGAATTTCCGGTTTTTCATTCAAAGCAAATTGGCGGACTTCGATAAATGCTTTTATTTTCAAATCAGTGTATATTCGTAAACCTTTTCCGAACGGTTGCTGAAAACTGTGCTTATCCGTACAAAATTAAGACAGATTTGAAGTACATGTTTAAGATGAGAAGATTACAACAAAAACAGTCCCACTGTAGCAAAAATTCTAGAAATAGGTGTTGAAGTTATATGCATATATGGTGCTTCGAAGTTTTTTTTTATAATTGTTTCTCAGGTCTTATTCACTTTCGTATTTATTTTTTACCGAAGCGCCTTCTTTGTCCTTCCCGATTTTGTAATTTTGACATCAATGAACGTATTAGTTTAAATACAAAAGGTCTACGGTCTTCCATATATTCTGGCATAATATAGAAGCAGCAAGGTACTTTAAGTCATTCGATTGGAAAACAGCAACAGTGACTCATATATCTGTTGTTTGTTTTTACAAAAAACAAACCAAACTTTAATTGTTTTCACAAAAAGAAATACTCTAGTGGCTTTCTCTGAGATTCTCCGTTTTTGTTCTGTAGGTCCACGCCCACCTTCCGCCTATTCTAGGCCCTCTGTGTATCCTAATCCCCTAGTTTGTGCCCCGCCTGCCGTCTTCGCTTTGGGATGTTCGCCTCTCGCCGGAGTATAATAATTCATATTCGGTTTCTGATAGCTGAGATAAACTTTCCCCGAAAATTCGCGTCAGTGTGATCTACTGCCCTCCTTTCTTTAGTTCCCTCCTTAGGTCAATGTACAGCAACATCCCTGGAATGACCGGGCAAGGTCATTACTCAAACTCTCATGGGTACAAGTGATGAATAGCCCGACCAAGTCTTCAATTCCCGCGAGTAGCATAACCTTCCGTGCACTGACTTCTGCCGTTTTACCAAGGAATCGTCTATTCTATTTGACAGGTTCTTCACATATTTTCGGTTGCCGGTCTTCCTTTAGAGGAAGAATGTCACCAGTCTCAAGTCCTGAAGAGTTTCTCAGCATGGTCAGGTGCCTCGATCTTATTTCCAGCAAATAATCTCGTCGGCACCGACTCCAAAATTGTACACCCCACCACATATCGAAATATGTCTATCATCTAGCAAGCTGACCTTCAGCTGGTAGCGCTTGCGCTATTATTCAATGTGGCAGTAGGCTCATTGGTTTCCGTCCCTTTAGAAAGTGAGCAGGTGTAAGTGCTTCTGGCTCCTACATATAAGTCGAGGAGCGATAGTTTATCACTGCTTAGAATTCCGCGATGACATTTTTTAGCTTTTCAAAGCTCAAGAATTTGCTTTCGAAAACTTCGCGCAAAGAAACCTTTACGGATCATTTCATCCTTATTTTTCAGATTCCGCCCTTCCAGGCAGCTTTTTCAACGATATATTTCCAACCGATTCTTTAACGTTCGAAGTACGCCTGCATTCCTTCAGACCGTAATGCACGTAAGATGACCTCGGTGTCCTTTGAAGCTGGTCTGAATATTAGGGCGTTGTCAAAATATACTGTTGTGCTGATGCCTCAAAGCACGGCGAAACGTCTCAAGTAACAAAAAAGTTGCAGGTGAGGTTACTCATTAGGTCCACGTGGAGGACCTGGATGTCAACAAACATAAATAATATTATATAACACCCGCTTCATCATTTGTCAGGGCGGCAGTACAAGACAGTCTACAACAGTGATGTCGAATGGGTCGCTTCGTGCAGCTCGGTCTGCAGCGAGGGAGCCATTCGCTCTGACGCAGGCAGGCAGCATTGATTTCGGCAGGATAAGGCATTTTCGAATGTACTTTTTCAGCGCCTGCCGTCCACCGTATAATCCAGTATGATTTCCGCAGCTACGCCATATGTATGGACGCCCGCATGAGGAAGCCGACGATGTTCTCCTGCGATGAGAAGGGTGCTTAAAGGGTGGTCATCAGGAAGGATGACTGGGTGCATCACACATTCACTGTTGTCACTGTGCTGCAATTGTTCATCCCACTCAGAGCAAGCCGTGGGTCTCTAGGAACGTGCTGAAGTCTCTGATTGCCGATTTTCGGTTATATTTGCCCTCGCGCAAGCTTTTTATTTCCGATCCAAAAGCTTCGTCCTGAGTGATGGTCTGACAGTACCTTGCGGCTTCTACGAGTTCTTCGCTTGACAAAGCCGCATTTCTTCTTTCTGTTGGCTTGGTGCAATTCTTCAGAAAATGCTTGATCCAGGCATTCACACGAATAATCTGAGTTGACGAGTCGTATCTCTCCAGGCCGAAAACCGGAGAAAAAGGTAGTGCATTTAGGCGTAATACCACCACCCCACTTTCCTCTGCTTCGCCGCCCGCAACCTTGTGAGTCGTTCCCATTTGACTTGGAAAGCATTCTTCCCTGCACAAAATCCAGCAAGGTCCGCTGAAACACGCAGTGTTGCTAATGAGCTTGGCCAGATGCCATCATTGTGTCAGAGATCCGAACGATTTTCACTTCCCGGGCAGTGTCTCCAGTATTTGAGGTCTGTGAAAACTTGTTTCTCCGAGACCCGATTGGCCACGAACTGTCTCTACATTTTGGTAGAGATTTTGATCCAACGCAATGCCACTGTGGAGTTTGTCCAAAATAACGTTTTGACATCCAACAGTAGCTGCCATTCCTGTATGAACATTGTTAAGCGAGTCCCGATCAGTGCTCCCATTAGATCAAGCCGCGAGAAGGACATACATTGATGGTCGTCACTCTTGTCTTCGCCATCAGAAAGGATAGGTTGCTCTCGCTCTTAGTACCTTCCAATATGTATGCACGGAACCGCAAGCTTTAGGGCTAGTGTCGCAAAAACGCGGAGATTCCTCGTTCGTTCGCTGTTGGGGTCGATAATCGTACGTCTTGGAATCAAGATTATATCTAAAGAAAGGAGCTCTTTGCACCACTCGTTCCACTCACCGTAGACATCCTCGGGCAGTCTATCATACCAGTGGATCCGTTGTTCCGACAATATCTGGAACAGGATCTTCAAGCTTGTTCCTGCTGGTGCCAGGAAACCAAAATGATCAAACATCCTTGATGTCTCCTGCAGGCCAACTTGTTTGCGGTCCTCCCTTGCTCAAAAAGAGCTCATTAGGGAGTCCATGTCGGATTGGAATACGTTATTCCTGGGCTCACATTCGATGCCATATCTACCTTCGTCGACCCATTAAGTCACGTCAAAAACTCTTGAGTCTGGTTCCACTTTCTAGCTTTTTCAGGAACTGTGACTTATTCGGATTTTTAATATTGAAGTCGTATTTTTGCATTATCCATTATTGCCTTCGCCTCCGCGATCCTAACCCTCGCCTCTTCTATATTGCGAATCCCGTCTACAAGATCGTCTACGTTCCACCACTCATTCAAAATCTTGGAGGCTGTAATGTAATTTTTCTCGAAGATATCAAAATGGTGTCTCGGCGTCGTAGCTAGCAGAAATAAAGTGAACGTTGCTCCGAAAGAAACCCGGATCATCCTCAAGGTCACGACTATTGGCAGAGGTTGGCCAGACTGTGGAGCTGTGTCGTACAATAAAAAATGAAACGCAGTGCGTCCCGGTCCCTTTAGGTCAGTTTGACATGCAAGAAAGCCTTTTAAAGTCCGCTACAGTAGCAACGTTCTGGCCGCGGAACGTAAATGGAGTGTTAGTGAGGTCGGGGTTCAGCTTCGGCGCACTACACAAGGTGTCGTTCAGTGATGAGCTTCCCTCGGCGCGTGAGGTCAGCATCAAACACCACTCGCAGCTTTGCAGTTTGGCTGTACTGCCGTGTTAATGCCTGATGTAACTTGATCTATACCATGTTCTTGTATTTTTATTTGCATCTACTTATTAAGCGAACCTATTTTCCAGGTATTTCTGGATCGCCCTGTCGTACTCTTGCTTGAGGGCATTGTTCTTAAAGGAGGAGGTCTCAGGGACCGAAGTGTTTTCCGAGCCATTTCCATGTTGTCCTTGAGTGTGTCAACATTATTTTTTCATGCAGCGAGACTTGACACTATTCGTTTTGATATTTCGCGGATTTATTGAATTCGTTGAGCAGCTCTGTCTCTGAAGTCGTGGTCGCATTGTCAGCTATATCGATATGCTCAAGTTCCCAGATGGCCCACAGTTGAGTCGAAATGTCGTCGCCGTTTATTTGAGACACCGTCAACCGCATCACTCTAGTCGTGGAGCAGTAGATCACCGCCGATGCTGACTTCACAGGACCCTTAAGTGTCCACCCGAGGATAATTTCGACTGCCATCAGCCTCTCACCCAAGCGTTTGACACCGTCGTTAACGATACTCCAGTAATGATCAGACAGGATGAGAAGGCCAATTTTCTCCTCGCGTGTACCTTGTACTTGCACGTAGGAAAGGCTCACTCCGTTCGGGAGGCCCTCCAGTTCTGCGCATAGGTTTGGCATGATATCTTAGCAGCTTTGAGGAAACCGAAAGCCTATAATCAAAACGTTCTTCTCTTATATTAGCTGTTGAGCAACAATACCACTCGCTGTTTGTTTTTTTTGTTTCCGGTGCAGTTTCGTCTTCACCAAAAAGTAAAATGTCAGGTCCTCTTGGCCTAGTTATTTTAGGTGCAGCCTCTCGGAAACCTCCAGACGAATGAAAGTCAGCTGGCTTTCGCCGTTGATAAGCAGCCTGAGTAGGCAACGATATATCAAACCTTCTGACTGTGCTTGAGCCGTCTGCATAAGTACATGACTTGGGGAGTTCTCATTGTCAATGATCTTCAGCGTTGACTTGGGTGACGTTTTCGCCGATGTACCACCAGTTTTCTTTTTTTACAGTTTTTTTGTTGCAGGATAAACGCCGGGCCGAACACGGCCCTTGCGTGTTTTCCTGTGCAATGCGTGCACTTGATCCACTTGAAACTCCTGCAGTCCTTTGCTGGGTCATTTTTTTGCAGCGATAGCACTTGTGTTCCGCCTATAGTGGGAGATTGTGTTTGCGATAAGTCACTGAAGATGCACAGGCAATTGACGTATTAGCACTTTATTTGCAAAACACACAACGTTCCTCCCCAAAGCCTGCTGTCGTTGTCCGTTCCGATGCCGAAGAGGTGGAGGGGGGGGGGGGGTCTCTTCTGCCGGTATTTGCCCGCTCGGAAAACTCTTCAATCCCCTGTCGCTGCCACGGAGGGCCCTGGCCTGTACTGACTTCTCTTCTGGTTTCTATCTCAATCTTTTCGAAGTTTATCGAATCTCGCAACTCGTCGTTCAATACCGCGGTTTTTGCAGCTGACTTTCTGTTGTACTCTAGGGTCAGCTCAGTTTGCGCGGCTCGCCGCAGCACCGTGCGGAGCATTGCTTTGTATAGGTATCCAAGCGAGCGCGCAGTACCTCAAGGCTTCGCGCTCTCGTTTCTGCTGATCGTAGCATTGTCTCAGAGCGTTGACTTTTTTGGAGTCTTGCACCTGCCGGATGGCTAGCAGTCGCGACCGGCGACATTCTATAATTAACCCCTTTTCTTCGAACCTTGCTTTCAACAGGTTAATAGCAACTTCGTAAATCTCAGTGGTCACGACAAGGCCTCAGATGACCACTGCTGCTTTTCCGGTCACGTAGCCTTTGAGGTATATGCTTTTTTAGAGTGTTTTGTTCTGGTCAATGGTTCAGTTCAATTGCACCAAAACTTCCTTCCAAATTCAGAAAATCTTCCGAATTCGGAATCTAGGTCCAGGAGCTTAACAACAGGGCTCGGTCGTTTGGTGCTCATGATGGTTTGCTCTTGGGAGCCCGTGCACGGCATCATTGACATGAATAGAATTCGGTCGTTCATGAAGCGGAGTTCTCGTAGCATGCATTTTAATATTGATTTTGCCGGGTTGAGTTTCTCTTCAGAGTCTTCGGAGCATGCAAATTCCTCGTATAGCACGTTGTCTTCGGTGCCTTGGTTTATTTGACAATCTCGAAGTTCGGGGATCCTTTCTTGAGCTCCAAAAATATCAAATTTTGCTTCCTGCTCACCTCAACGATTGATGATGGCTCGTTGGGGAAGGCGATCTCTTTGATCAGCTTTGTTGTTGAAGTCGCACCATGGTCCCGTTTGCATTTCAGTCGATCGGTGACCACCTTGCTTGCTGCATCTCTCGTGGTGAGCTCCATTGCAATGTGCTGTCTTCGTTTAGTCTTTTAACCACGGAATCCATTCCATGTTTCAACACCATATTATTTTGTTTTTGGAGTGTGGGAGTTGAGGTAGTGATGAAAACCGCAAGTTCACTTATACGTCACTGATTATTTTGAAAATTAACAAGGTATACTGGTTTCACAAAAAAATAAAGATTATTCGAGGAGCTTGCTTTGGTGCTCTAAATACGTTTTGTTCTGGCGGTTCACATAGCCTTCCGTCAATCAGAGGCACATCGGCGCCTTGAGTTCCCTTGGCACATGCCCCAACTGTAGTCTTAACTTGGCACATCCACTTCTTCTGGCCAGATAATCCTATTTTGTGTTCGCTTTCTGAGAGCCGAGACAAGCATCACTTACAATTTGCGCCGTGTTGTAGTTTGCTCTTCTTTCTTGAGTTGTCTATCGAGGTCAAGTTACAACAATAGCAGGAGCTAATGTCACCGATCTGTTGGTAACGTATTTTTTATTTCAATTACACGTATTTTTAACAGTATGATCACATGTCACTGAACACTTTCAATTTTCAAAATTCAACTTTTCAATTTAGCTTTATTAAATCCAGTTTGGAAAAGAAGTCCCGCTCAAAAAAGAAACTACATTGCGTATCTTGACAGGTCCCTGCATCCCATTCAGACTTAGGCAGCTTAGTCAGCACTTGCAAATATATTACAAGACATCATCCATCATAAACAAAAGGCAGACGAGGGATGGTATAGTTTTGGATATCATGAACAAAAGAACACTTTTAAAATAATAATTGTTTTTCGAATACAATTGCCTAATTAGATTGCTTCACACATTTTCAATGTGAATATTATTTTAATGAGTTTAATATTGCTAGGTGGTAGAGTATTCTGTATCATTTAAAAATCCGTAATTGGTCTTGCGATGCGGCACTCTCCAGTGCTCTGGACTACGCATATAATAAAACGCAAAATTTTCAACCAGCGCAACTAAGTGAACAGAAGATTTGTTTTTATAACGAGTACTACCTTTATATTTCTGAAATAATCTATGCGGGTATAAGTCAAAAACACGCGTTACTTTAAACTTCAACGGTAAAATATTGCTTTGGCTATTACATGGAACAATTGCTACTATACGTAAGGCCTTTTTTTAGCGCGATACATAATCCGTCTAGGTTTAATTTTCGTTGTATTGCCCCGTGCAAGCAGGCAGTATTTTAGATGTGAAGCAAACAATGAGTTCCTAAAAAGAATCTTGACTCTTTCTGGGAAATGAAAACGATGTTTATAACTAACACATAATAAGTTTCATAATTTAGACATAAAATGTTCGGTGTTCGTTCCAACTTATGTATTTGTTAAAGAACACCCCTAGTATATTTACACGTTAGAACAACTTGTATGGAAAATGTTTTTAACATAAGTTGTATGCATATTTGACATAGATAATTTATAGGGCGAAATAGAGCGGCATTTTTTTTGCTATTGTTTTTTGGAGAATCTACCAGTGCCCACAAACTATAAGCACGATAAGGAAACTATTCCCTTCAAATAAACTTTTATTGATGACCACTCCTTAAAAGATACGCTCGCGTCTTCCGCGTACTTTATTATCTTGGCATTATCTGTAATCGTTCTGATGTGATGAATACATAGTTTGAATAAAATTGGTCCTAACACACTTCCTTCTGGTGTATCTGCCTGTAGTTGTTTTAGTTCAAAGAAATGCCCATCAGTGTCAATGCTCTGAAAAGAAAAGCTCAAATAGCTTCTTATAAACGCCGCCACTTTTTTGCAAATGTCATACCTAAAGGGTTAGCCGCCTGATTCTGATTTGGGCTATCAGCCCGAGCGGACGTGCGCATGAATCGCTCCCCGCAAGCGGCGGCGGCCGTTATCGGCCGCGGTGAAACGAGTGTTGCTTTTTTGCCTAAAGATTACCGTCTGCAACTGCCTGCCCTACCCACCGGAGATGCTGCAAAGCTCAGCGTGATACTTCACGCTGACCTGCAAGGTCGACCGTATCGGATCGAGGATTTCCGAGAGCCGTTGAACAAGGTGGGCGTTTTGCCGGGTGTGGCTGGTCTGGGTGCTTTCCAGATGAGCCACGTCTGGCTTCTCAAGTTGCGCACGCCGGAAGACAAGGCCAAGCTTTTGGAGGCCGGTCACTTGGAAGTTAAAGGCCGGTTTTGTCTCGTCGTCGACCCGAGTCGAAGAGAGCTTCGCATCAAGCTCCACTGGGTCACTTTCGACGTCCCGGTGGACACGGTGCGCCGCGCCTTTGAACCCTTTGGCGTGGTCAAGGAAATTATCCGCGAAAGGTGGAAAATTGATGGCTTCGTTGACGTCGAGTCCACCACGCTGGTCGTGCGGATGGAGCTGAACGAGGGAGTCGCCCTGGAAAGCCTTCCGCACCAGCTGCGGATTTGTGGAGGGAAGGTTCTCGTCGTCGTCCCCGGCCGGGCGCCGATCTGTTCTGCGGTGCCGCCGAACAGGCCATATACGTCGGGACTGTAGGGTGCCCTTGTGTGCCCAGTGCCGGGCCTTTGGACACGAGGCCGCGGCGTGCGTTAAGACGTACGCCCGCGCCACCGGCATCAACACCCAAGAGGCGCCGGATGACCTCGACCTCATGGACGAGTTCGAAGCTGAAAAAGCGGCGTCGGCGGCAACGGTGACGGTGCCGGAAACCCCACGCGAGGCCACGCCGGTCGACGCGGCCTCGGTAGAGAGGACGCAAGAACCCTCGGCTTCGACACCGACGGTCCAGGCAACCCCCGGGGTCTTCGAAGACGTCGTGCATGAGAAGACCGAGAAGCCTGTAGGGCCTTGTGCCACCGCCAGGACAGAAGAGGACGACGGCAAGGTCAACGGCGGCGACAACGCCAAGGCCAGGGACGGCGACAACGCCAAGAGCAGCGACGACACCAAGGCCAGAGGTGACGACGACACCAAGGCCAGAGGTGACGACGACACCAAGGCCAGAGGTGGCGACGACACCAGGGCCAAGGGCGACGACGGCGCCAAAGCGAAGGACGATGGCGACGCCAAGGCCGAAGACGGAGCCAACGGCGAGGACAACGATGGCGATGACAGCAGGTCCATGGACGTCACGGCCGGGTCGATTAAAAGGCGGTTCGACGAAGTGAACCCCCACGCTGGCGAAAGGCAACTACGACGCCTCGAGCGCGAGTGGGTCGGCAAGGTGGGACGTTACCGTGAGCGGTCAGCGTCGCGCCCGCGCACAAAGGAACAGCCTAAGTGAGTCGCTACGACCTTGACTGTACTGTTGATTTGCCTTACTCTGTGTTTTCTGTTCGTTCTAAGCACCATGCTCTCCGGCTGCTTCTTTAAACCCCAAAGTGCTAGAAAAAACATTGCGGGTAGGCACGTTAAACGTGCGGGGTTTGTGTTCACGACGACGGCAATGCCAACTGAACCGCCTCTTTATCGACCACGATCTCGATATCGTGGCGGTTCAGGAGTCAAAGATGGAGGGTGAGGGCCAGACGGAGAGCATGGTGCGGCTGTTTGAGCCGCGGTATGATGTCTGCGTAAGCCACGCCGTCGGAACTTCCGGCGGGTGTCTTTTGTTTTTGCGAAAATTTTTGTTCACTGTCGAAAAGGTGGTTAGTGACGAGTCGGGACGCTTTGTTTTGTGTGATTTTTCTTCGTCTAATCTCCACTTTCGTGTTTTGTGCATTTACGCACCTAATAGAGTTGATGAACGCGTATTGTTTTTCGAGTTCCTTGATAAGTATGTTCAAACCGATCGGAGCGTTATCTTGATGGGTGACTTCAATTGTGTATGTGCGGCCCGCGACAGGTCGAATAGCAGTAGATTTAGAGATGAAAGTGCTTTACGTTTGGGGGGCATAGTTCAAAGTTACGGTCTGGAAGACGTTGCCAACTGCACGTCAAGTGGGGGGCTCTACGTTTTACTCACTTTCAGGGGACAAGTCACGCACGCCTTGACAGGGTGTACGTTTCCGCCGATTTGCTAAGAGCGTGTAAAAAATATGCTGTAAATCATGTGTCTTTTAGCGACCACTGTCTTGTTTCGTTTTCACTGTGCTCATCCAAAGAGACGCAAAAAAAGTTTAGTTGGGACCTTTGGAAATGCAACACCAAGCTCCTTCGGGACGAATACTTCGTTAATTCTGTTCGCCAAACCTTGGAAGAGTCGGCGAGGGCGGGAGGGAACAATTTTGGGGTAAAGTGGGAGCTTTTTAAACAAGATGTGAAAATGAGGGCTATAGAACGCTCAAGTGTTTTGAAATATGAACAGGAAAAGGTAAAGCGCGAATTAAACGACATGCTGAAAGAGTTGTTATGCGAAGAATGTGTTTCCCCTGGGCTTTTACCGACGATATTATAAGCCTTAAGAAGCGTCTGGAAGCATTAGATACTGAGCAGTATCAGGGAGCTATCGTACGGGCGCGTTTGAAACGCTTATCTGAAGGGGAGATGCCCACTAAAAGAGCTGTTGGCATGGAAAAAAGATATGCCGTGAAAAATGAAATCGGCGAAATTTTTTATCGTGGAACGTTGACCAACGATAGGCAGAGTATTGAGCAAGCTTTTGTCAATCATTACAAAGAGCTCTTCAGTTATCGCACACCCAAGTGTGATGATTTCCGAAATTTCTTTTTACCGCTTATGCCGAAAGTGGTTGACGACGTCAAAGAACGACTAGAACAACCTATTATGTTAAGTGAAATTGAAAAGGCAATAGATGAATTGAAGATCGGAAAATCGCCTGGGCCTGATGGTTTGGGAGCCGAATTTTATAAAACGTTTAAGGACCAAGTGGCCCCTTTCTTGCATTGTGTGATTGCCGAAGCGTACCGACTTAAAGTTTTACCCCCGTCATTTTTGTTTACCCACACCGTTTTAATTCCAAAGAGCGAGGATCAAGTAAAGCTCCGCTCGGTCGGAGCCTATCGCCCGATTACCTTGACGAATGTTGACTACAAGATCTTTATGAAGGTTCTGGCGGAGCGACTACAGGGCGTGATAAACCTTATAGTCGGTCCTCACCAGACGTGTGGCATCAAAGGGAGAACTATAGTTACTAATGTGCATATAGCGCGAAGTATTTTAGAGTGTTGCGATGCTTTCCAACAAAAGGTAGCGGTACTTCAAGTAGACCTTGAGAAAGCTTTTGACCGTGTGTCTCACGAAATTCTTTTTTCTATTTTAGAACATGTTAACTTAGGGTCCGTGCTGTGTGATGGGTTACGCATGGCTTACCACAACTGCGCCACCAGCCTCGTGGTGAATAAGAGTGTGAGTGAGCGCATCCCCCTTTTTCTTCCGTACGGCAGGGATGCCCACTTTCGCCCCTACTTTTTTGCATTTTCCTTGAGCCCTTCTGCCTTAGTGTGATCCGTAGTGGGGAAATGCGCGGCTTCAACTTACAAGCCACAGAGGTTCGCATTTTGGCCTACGCCGATGACGTAGCTATTTTTTGTGCGAATCAAGAAAGTGTAAAGAAAGCCATAGACCTAACAGTGAAGTTCTGCGAGCAGACCTGTAGCGCTGTGAATTGGCAAAAGTGTCTGGGCTTTTGGCACGGTGACTGGCCCTCAAAACCCAATGTTTTTGAGCGTGTGACGTGGTCAACCACGCCGACGCGTTATCTTGGAGTCCCGATGGAGCAGTACAAGGACAACACAGAATTTTGGTGCGAACAAACTCAAGCATTACGCGAAAAGGCCGATAAGTGGGGGGGTAAAGGATTTTCAATTTTTGCACGTGCCTCAGTTTGTAATATTTTTTTTGCCGCAAAGATCTGGTATTTGTTGCAGGTGTTGCACTGTTCGCGAGTCAACATTCAGCGATTGCATCGTGTTTTTGCGGTTTTTATTTGGGGCTCGTGTTGGGAGCGCACGAGCCGAACTAACCTTTTTCTGCGTGTGAAAGATGGTGGTCTGGGTCTGTCTCATCTTTTTATCAGACAACTGGTGAATAGGTTTATTTTTCTAAGGGACCAAAAGGACAGCTTTTTACGCACAGTCATTCATGGTGCGGCTGCGAAGTGCGCTGCCCGAGTTTATTGTCTCGACAGATGTAGACCTGAGCTCCGATGTGCGAGGTTATTTGAAAGAAGTTGTTTCCGCCTACCGGTTTCTAGTGGCTCGTTTTTCACTAGAATATCTGTCATGTGTGTCGCGCAAACGGCTGACCAAAGACCTGATTGTTTCTCTCCTTCCCACTCCGCTGTACCGTTCGGTGTTCAGCGCGGGAAAGGGGCAGGATGTTTTAAAACGTGTTAAGCGAATGTTGGTCCCGGCTTACACCAAAACTTTCTTTTTCAAGCTGCATAGTGAAACCCTGCCGGTTAAAGTGTGGCTAGAAGGGAAAGGCATCCCTGTAGCGTGGTCAGTGAACTGTCTTTTGTGTAAAGAACCGGAAACAATAGAGCATGTGTTCCTCAACTGCTGGGACGCAGTGTTTTTATGGGACGTCCTTCAACGAACTTTGAAAAAAGACCTTCCGTTAACGCCTCATGGGATCCGGTATCTTTGTGTCGAGGGAGGGAATAATCTTGTGCCATATGACATGATCATGCTGGTCGGCCTACATAGTTTGTGGCGATGTCGTATGGCGGTGAGACACGCAGACGTCGACGTGCGTCCTGCGCTTAAGTATTTTGTTGAAACAATTTGTTACCTGAATGAAGTATTTAAAATGCAGCAGCCTCCTCCTGACTATTTGCCGCTTTTTGAGGAGCTGGCGACCCTCAAGGATCCATAACTCAATGGATGTGTTTGGATGTGTCATCCCTCTGTCCTTGTTGCTGTTCTCTTGTGTACGTTAGCCATTGTGGTTTTGGTTTGTTTTTAACCTTTTAGCCTTCTGTAATCTTT